>JADDOH010003599.1:0-13084 GCA_016648135.1 Agrypnia vestita | reverse complement strand
AAAAGTAATTCAGATAAATATTTGATTCTTTGAACAGCATACGTAGAACATTTACATTTTATGTTTTCAGTTTTATGGATGATATCAGGCAGATGGCGTCCACTATTCCCAATACTGCGTTGATCGAAATTGGATGTCTCGTTTAACTTTTTCCCGCTTGACGATGGGTATGTTGGCAACAGCTTGACGAATGTTGTTCTTCAGGTGAGCCAGAGTCCTAGGACGATCGTTCGATTGTAGATAGCCCCATAAAAAAATAGTTGCAAAAAGTTGGGCTAAATCAGGACATTAAATATTGAAATGGGTACGAAATGCACGTTACGTGGCCATGATTGAGCGACCATCAGAAAAGAACGCCTAGACAGCGAACTCTACAGCGCGCTCTACCTTCGTCCACTCCATGATGCTGGACTAAACCAAGCGGAGCTACAACTTTACGCCTCGCCCTCTCTAATGTGCCCTTGTCCTCGGAGCAACCATCGTTTTAGGGCGCCCAATTCAAATAAGCAAGTTGCTCTTCCCCACCCTGTGTATTTTATATGCCTTAACAAAATATGTCTACTAATTCACTCTAATTATTGCAAAGTCTATATACTCTCTGAAATGGAGAATAATTTAATAGTCAGTTCTTACATTTTCTTAGAAAATATCTCTTAAACGCCTTAATGTGAGTGCCTGAAACTTGTGTACTTCGGAAAGAAGAGCGGAACTGTTGATTTAGGATTTTCTAGAGTAATAAGTATCGAGTTTCCGAAAACCCTTTTATCAGATAAAGTTAGAATTTTTAGAGCGAGTTTTAATTTATTAATTTAATGGGTTGATTTAATTTTAAAAAATTAAATGTAATTGAAACAAATCTTAAGAATATAGATTCTTCTTCAAATATAGCAAATTTATTTTGTGGTAACATAATTATAATTTATATAAATTAACTATGTAAAAAACACTTATTTATTAAAAAAAATTCAACATGTTTCGAAGCCAATGGCTTCTCCGTCAGGATAACAAAAATAATACTTAAAAATCGAAGTATAGATCAAAATATTAAAATGTTATATATGGAAAATGATAATATAAAGTACCTACTTAACATGAAAATAAATTTAAAAGATAACTATTTGCAAAAAGGACCTGATTATTTATAACATTCAGTTTACTATTTACACTCTTTCTTATTTATAGATTTATAGATTCTCTCAATGATTTTTGTATATTTACTATATCAGTGACATTATCCTACTGAGTCATACTCAAGTTGGCTTTTCACTAGAGCATTATATATTGTAATATTAATACAGTGTTTACAAATTTGGAATTTTCAGCAACTCTCAACATGAATCCGAGAGTTTTCTTTATTCTATTGAATGTATTATTAATATCGCAAACATGCTAAAAATTGGGCCTGGAGTATACTGGAAGCTTATCTGCAAGTTCATTATTACTAAAAATAATACAAATTAACCGTTTTACTTATTCAATGTTTGGATTTTTATGATAAATGGCGATATGGGTGTTTTTTGCCTTCTGACCATTTTCTTGTGTTTTATTTTGTTTTAGACTTACTTCTCTACGTGCGTTATGAAGTTATCTGTGCGCATTTAGATACTAACTGGTTTGTTATTATTATTAATGAAACAACAAACAAGTCAGTTTTTTAAGTGCTTCGGAGCTATTTTTCATATAATTGTTGCAAAGGTGACGTGACGTTTTGGGTGACACGCCAGCCTTCAATGAAACTCGAGTGACCAAAGAAACATGATTGAGGCCGATGCCTCGTATGAATGCATCAATATTTACGAACTCTAGTAAACAACCGCCCCCTATGACAAACGCCGTACACAAGTATAAACACGTGCTCCGTGGCGCCAACTATGGTTCTCAAGAGCATACATAGGTATGGCACGCCAGAAGAGTAAGGTTAGGTATTTTTCGATTTTTTTACACGCCGAGCCCAAAAGGTTTGCCATCACCGTACTAGAAGATATATTTTACCGGGAAAAATAATTAAGTAAACTTCTTTCCCAAATCTTATTGTCATTGTTATTATTATTATTACTATTATTATTATTACCATTATTATTATTACAATTATTATTATAATTATTACTATTATTATTATTATTACTATTGTATATTATTATTATATATAAAGGCGTCCGCGAAAGACCTGGCATGATCAGATACAACAAGTGTTTGAGGATGGCCTCGTTAAAAGCCGCAACAACCGTAGAACTTGTATGAGAAGATGTATGAATGTGGCCGAAGCAAAAGTGGTGTTCCAGGATAGAAGAGTGTGGCATTCAATCCTCTCTGCCTACCCCTGTATGGAAACGGCGTGATGGTTAGTTAGTTAGTTAGTTTTTTATTACTATTATTATGATAATTATTACTATTATTATTATTATACATTTAAACGAAAATTTGCATATGATCAAGTCAATCTGAAAATGTGCTACATGAAACATTAAACAATATATATATTTTTAATTACTGTCATAACGACACAAAAAAATGTTTATGACCATAAGACCTCTTATTGGTGTTGATTGATTTCTCAACAAAAAATACTATTGCCTTAGTCACCTTCCCTTGTTGTAGAGGATATGCAATATAACATAGGTTAGTATCAACGATTGTACCCAGATTATTGACTTGAATTTTTAATTGAAAATGTATATGTGATATTTACGTTCTGATGCTTTTTCTTTTGAATGATCCTGTACTTTCTTGGTCAAGTAAAGTGCTGTCAACGCACCCCAAGGATTGGTTAGGCGAAAACGTCCCTACGTGGCAGTAATTGCTTCACAAAGGAACAGAATTCCGATACCTCCTTTGATGTCCCTTGCCCCCGATCCCCGTTTCGCCGGTAACGTTTCAAATTAAAATGTATTAAATTCCGAAAAGAAAATAACAGAGGACTGGTGTCAATAATTTGAATTCAAATTAAATGAAAAATGTAATTATCAAATGAGGAAAGTAATTTATCAAAGACTGTCTTGATTCGCAATGAATTTAATTTAATTGGAAAGCGTTTCAAAGGTACCAATTAACAATTAAGATTTTAATTACAACAGAAATATCATCCTTTAATGTTTCCAACATTCTTCAAATTGTAAAGAAACATTTTGCAAACGCGTTGAAATTTTTTATTGGTGTTTCTTAATATGTTTAACAAATTAATATTCATCAAACATACATTGATAATTCACCATCTTATTTATGTAATTATTGTTCCTTTTTATTTTATTTATATATAATGCCCTATAGGGCTTTTACATATTATATGTACATACATAGTAAGAATTGTATACTTACTTACCTTGCATTAAATATATTTTTTAAAATAAAAAATAGATATGAAAAACCTTTTAAAATAATAAACGAAAATAAACGATAAATAGTAAAAAAATAATTATAAAAAAATAAATAAAACCACTTATTGAAAAATTAATTAAAATTAGAAATAGAAAAATAGAACACATAAGAAAAAAACAAAAATAATAAAATCAATAAAAGTAAAAACAAAAATTTATTAAAAAGCATACTAATTCAATAGAATAGCACTTAACTGTGATCGATTCTACTACATTATCATAAGTCTAAGTATAAACGGTTAATTCTGGTATGCTCCTACACCAAAAAATGTCAATGAGTTTCGAAATCTTACTACCGAGGCGGTGCACCCGTATTATTGGTTAGTTTATGTCAGTTATTCATTGTATAATAATATGAAAATTATTGAAAAAGTCGACATTTCGTGCCCAATATTTCCTCGTTCCACTAAGTCCAAGGTTTTTGGTCTGGGCTACATTCCTTGCTCAGAAGGTGTTAGTTCGTAGGCAGTTATCCTCATGAAGTTCAATAATTACTAGCGCAGCCCAGGCTCCTCTGGTTTCAGGCAGTTCTCCTGTGTGTCACACTCATTCACATTCCTCTAGTCACTGCTGGTGTTACAACAGGCTCCTCTGTGGCTACCCAGACAAATCCTTTGCGAGCTACTTTGCCAAATGCAAGTTAGCGAATGCCAATGCTCGGCCTTTAGATCACTAAAAGAAGGTGTCTCTATAAAAAGGGTTTACATAGCGCATCAGTTCACAAACTGATTTTATTGTTTTTAAATGGTTTATAAGTCTATATAATAAGTATGCACCGTGTGCTGTATTTTATTTTTCATGATTTCAACTCAATCTTGCCGAAATTCGACCTCAAAAGTTGGCTAACGTGGATGAATGGTGTATATTCATCTGGCAGTCGATTGTCGACGATGCCACCGAGATTTCTTAATACTATAAATAAACAAAAAAAAAACATTAAATTAATTTCCATAATTAGCAAGTGAATATTAGAAAAGTAAAGAAAACTGAAATTCTGGTTATTAATTTCTCCAAGTATTTTAGCTCTCTCCTGCAAAATTTTGTTTTTGCATACAGACCCTTTTTAAAGGCCCCCCTTAGATATTTGTGAACGTCATGTCTGAACACAATGTCGAAAAATGCTGTGGTTTATCCAGGATATTTCAATGTTGTTGGTAGGTACATTCCTATAACAGAGTATGAATGAATGCTATGCCACCTCTTAGCTACTTTGTCTACGATTCCCAAGATTTTGACAGCACAGAAATAGTGTTCCAGTTATGAATTAAATAGTTAGTGGTACCATCTCTGGATATACTTTGTCTCAAGTTCTTAAGGTGTCTAGAAACTAGCGGGTAGTCTTTTAATGCCGTATATGGAATTAAGCTGAAATGTGATAATAGCCATATGACAAGTTTAATTATTTGAATATGCAAATCGGTTGGTGTATTAGAGAATAACATCACTGAAATATATTTTCATAGATTGAATACTTTTTAAAGCTGCTTATATAAATTTATTAACTATTTAAACTTGACGATATTTTTATACGTGTATTCTGAAAACACAATTACTGGATTTGTCGACTGCCGGATTATTATTTAAGTAAGATAAATTATAGAAGTCTCACAGAAATGAAGCTATTTACATGAGAAACGTTTGGCTTACAACCTGTGTGAGCTGGCTTATGTGATCACTCTACACGATGCCATTATCACCAATTCCATCGTAAGAACATCCACACATTATCAAATTTTTTATGTTTACATGTATGTTCTAAATTGAAACCTTCTCCTTTATCCTTCTTATGAAGTGGTATACATAGATTTCGGTGATGATACCTCTATATTTTTAATTTGATCAAATGTAAATTAAGTACGCATGTTGCCAAGTTGAATACACTGAACGTAGCCAACGGATGTCCGATAATGGGGAGTGCCAGAGGTTCGCGACTGATTTCATTTCCACTTTCCCCTTTCCTCTTTCCTGAGGCACGGATGTGTTTTTGGGAGGCCGGCCATCCGGCTCATAGTATTTTTAAACCACCGCATTGTATCCAGTGTCCAGTAGGCACTTACAATGTGACTTATCTCTATTTCAAAACAGATTCAGTACAATAATGAAATTGAGATTCTACGCCTAGTATTGGCGCTATTCCTATTACTTCAATACAACACTTTCAATACGCACTTGATCCCAGTTTTCGTAGCATTAGCGTAATAATTTCGTTAATTTCAAATACAAAAAACATTTTTGAAATTACTAACATCGAACTTGATCTGAACCTGAATCAAACAAATATTTAACTGCACTGGTCGTGCATCTTCAAATATTTTGTTAACTTCTATTTTAATTTTAATTTTTTTTTTTTATTATTTTTTTTTATTTTATTTTATTTATTGAACGCCCTTATGGGCTTTTACAATATACAGAATAATTTTTTTTTAAAATAACATAAGACAGTTAAAATTAAAATAGAGTTAAAAGTTACAATAATAATAGTTAAAAGTTAATAATAATAATAATAATACAGAAAAACATAAAAACATAAGATAAAATAATAATAAAGTTAATTCAATTTTATTCAATTAACTACAAAAACAGGCATAAAGCGCTTAGCGTAACCCGTCCAAAATGACGAAACATTGGTTTACGTCTTTGCTAAGCCGTAGTATATACTTATAGCATCTTTTTGACGGTCTCCGTTGCAACAGGCCAAGAGGCCCAATTACAGAAGCGAAACACATCACAAAACACCCATATTAAATATGTAATATTGCTAGAGCAGGCCGAGTTTGAAATAAGTTATGCTTATATATATACATATAATATATATATATATAATATATATATATATATAAGCATAACTTTGTTTTGCATTTTGTACCCATTATTTTGTGAGTGTCGCTTCAAAAATAAAAATGAATTACAGAGGTCCAAAATACGAGCCTTGAGCTGTTCCTGGATATTTTCAGAGGCAAGGAACAACACTAGTTTATTGATTCTTATCGATAACAAACGAGTGCCGCGTGTCGCCTTCGAACTTCTAAAAATTCTCTCTCAAAATTTTGGCAATTTGACGCCGGACCGTGGCGGCTGCGGGGTGCGGGCGCGAGGGGCGGGCGGGGTGAGGCCGCTCTCCCGCCAAATTGAAAGGGCGGCCAGGCGAGGCTAAGCGGCTTTAATCTATCTACAACTCGCAGACCGTCAATAGCCGGCCGCGTGAACCGCCGCATCGCCCTAGATACGATTGGCTCAATATCTAAAATTATTTTGTTCACAATTCAAAAATGACGGGCGGTTTGAAGCGAAAAAAAGACACCATCTGCGGTGTACTGTGGCTTTGGAGAAATTAATATGTACATATATTAGGGCGGAGTGAACAAAAATTTTTTTTAAATTTTATTTTTTGTGTAGGACTCGTATAATACTACGATATTGAAAATATTAACGAATGCTTTAACGCACTGGTCGTAAACATTTCTAAATTATATAAAAAAAATAGTGATTTCGACAGAGGGACAATGAGACAATGTTTTTTTTTTAATAACGACTATCTGTTTCGTCTGAAAAATATATGATGTATGAGTAGAACATCATTATATTTATTTTCATGTGCGTAATACCCACCCTCTTATTCATGAAAATAGTGAAAATGGATAATAATTCATAAATCGCTATTTATATTTTTATTTAAAAGTCCTTGTTTTAGTAAAAATATATGGCCCCTGTGCTCCTGAGTATTACGAACAAAATATAATTATTCCGTCCGTGTTCACTACTTTCAATTTTTCAGGAACGATTATATATAATACACAGAGTATATCACTGCATTAATTGCTATCATTGCCGTAATTGGTTGATGGCGTTTATTTGTTTTGATTTCAAGGGAAAATTATTATCAGAATTTTGGAACAAAAATGTCAACTTTGATCAAAATATCAGATTGTTCTCCTTAATATTTTCTAGAACATCTTGGACATGGGTAAGCAGCAGCTCCGTTATGAATTATATGTTCTGTTTATTCTTATATTTTTGCTTTCTCTTCCTTCTGATTGCAAAGTACTGATGGTGTTCTGTTTTAAAGTATCGAGTACCACAATGCGCCAATGTTACAGTGTTGGCTTTCAGAGAGTCTGCAGCGTTTGGCTCTCATGTGAGCGTTTTTCCTGGAATATCTGGTTATTTTATCTTGTTATTTAAAAACAAATAAATGTTATGAGTAGTTCGTTACTTGATATATTCCCCAATTCGGCGTCCACTTCCCGGCCACGCTCCCGTTCAAAAATTGATCTGTTTGCTAGAATAGGTAATGGATAGTTAGTTTCGTCCATCCTGATGAAGATACAGTGGTATCAAAACCGGTAGACGTTGAGTTACTAGTTAAGTGGTTAATATAATGTTGTTTAATTAATTAAAATTGATCATTATTATACGGGATTATATACATGGGATACAAAATGGGTAACAAAATAATCAATGAAATATGTTATGCAGATGACGCAGCGATAATAGCAGAGTCTGAAGATGACTTGCAGGGTATGCTGTAAAAAATTCCATATTGCATCACAAGGACTTAATATGTTAATAGCATTTAGCAAAACTAAAAGTTTGGTAAAATCAAAACAACCAACAAGATGTATGCTGAGTATTGATAATGAGCCTGTGGAACAAGTCACGAGCTTCAGATATTTAGGTGTAGAAATCTGTAGCCATAGCGATCTGTATCTGATCCGAAGTCCGAGAGCAAGTTAACAAAGCATCCACCGTATCATGGTGCCTCAAGAATTTGGTCTGAAAAAACAAAAATATGCATATTAAAAGTAAGGTCAAAAAATACAAGACATGCGTGCGACCGATTATGATATACGCTGTAGAAACGCGGGCTGATACTGTCCGCACCAAAGGACTCCTCAGAACAACCGAAATGAAGGTGCTGACCGTTTCCGAAATGAAAACATAAAACTTTCAAAATAAGGACATAGAACGATGTAGTAGATCTAGAATGAGATTCTGATGGGATCACATAGCCAGAATGGACAGTGATTGACTCGTGCATACAGCAGCGAATTAAATCCCCCCTGGACGACGCCTACCGGAAAGATCGCCGAAAAGATGGAGTGATAGCTGAACCTCGTCATCCCAGGAGGCGTAGTTTTATGTAGCATAGATCAATAGATCTACTAAAAGAAAAAGAAGAAGTAGAAGAAGAAGATAATTAATATCGACTACTATCAAGACTTGTCACAAAGCATGAAAATAGATTTTTGACTTTTTTAAACTATATCCTAATTGAAAGTATATAAATCAGTGAAAACGTAGAGTAGGACATTGTAAAACAAAGGTGATCATTGTATGCGGTTTAATGGTGGCCACGAGAGGCAATTGATAGATGTACACATAGCAACATTAGAATAGTTTTATTTTAAATTTTGTGACACTAAACTGCGCACAACAATATACCCTGTGTGATGTTCGATTGCTGATTTTTCACGTAATAAAATTGTCGAATTTACACATAGTAAAAAAAAATTATACCATTTGTCACTTATTTGCTTCGAATTCAAAAAGTTCAATGAAAGCGGAAATAAATTAAGTTTTATTTAAGATAAATTGCAAAAGTTTCATAAAACTTAAGTTTGGAGTTATTTTTAAGTTCTGTTATTTATATGGGGAACATGTATGAAAGTCTTTATAGGGTGGCCACAGAGCTTACGATCTGTGTTAGCTGGCTTTAATGATCACTTTACACAATGCAAAGTTCACCGATTTCACGCTAAGAACAATCACACATTAGTCATTTTTCAATTAGTGTATATTATAGATATCTCACAGAGACGAAAATGTATTAATTATGGGAAAGTAGGTATAGAAGTCATTTGGGTGTAACAGGACTTATGACCTGTCTTTTGGTAGGCTTAAGTGATTACTTTACACAATTGTAACATTCGCCATTTCCACCCATGATAGAATATACCATGCTTATTCATTTTTTGGAAGTTGTATATATGTTCAAAATTGCGTGAAGCTTTCATTGCAATTTTGAACATATATACAACTTCCAAAAAATGAATAAGCATGGTATATTCTATCATGGGTGGAAATGGCGAATGTTACAATTGTGTAAAGTGATCACTTAAGCCTACCAAAAGACAGGTCATAAGTCCTGTTACACCCAAATGACTTCTATACCTACTTTCCCATAATTAATACATTTTCGTCTCTGTGAGATATCTATAATATACACTAATTGATTAATAATGTCTCTGTGACATAAATCCAGCACTGTTCTGAAAGATTTGAACAAACTCAAAATATTCTGAATTAGTCATTTTTTTTAAATTGTATATTTATCTAAAGTATTTCAAATATTTGATGAAATTCAGATAAATAACATATTGTATTTAAAGTATTTCAAATATTTGATGAATTCAGATAAATAACATATTGATATATATAACTTTCAAAAATTACTAATGTATGGTTGCTCTTAGAATGAAATCATTGTGAAAGCATTGTGTTAAGTTGTCACTTAGGCCAGCTAATATAGGTCTTGTGATGGCTCCTCTTCTTCGCCTTTCAGCTCGATCCTACTCCTAACTGAGTTTACGCCTTGTTAGAGGCAAACAAGCTATCTATCTACGTCGGGTGAAGGCTCTACGGCTTTTAACGTAGTATTTCCAAACACCCTCGCTTTATTCAAGACCTCCCCAGTTCACGTTGTGTAATTTTTTGTTTCGAACTATAGGGGATGAATTGGTTTAGTGGTAACCCTAACGCAAGCTTTTCTTAAATTAAATACTGGGGTATGAAGTTCGTGAATGTTCATGGAAAACGCAAACAAAACTACCTAGCACGTCAATTAAGCCCTACGGTGCAATTGCTAAACATACTATGTTCCGTGGCCCTATATTATTTACCTATCATTCCTACGGACTGAAACCACTGCATCTGGTGTAGCTGCGCTCCCAGAGTGCGCGATCCTCTGCTCCCACGCCCTCTCCGCTCGATCCCCCATTGTCCTACCTGTATGGGATCGACCGCCATCCACTGGAAAGGTTAGTGACGTGCCGTTATCACATGCGCATGCACATATAGAGTACATAAATCCCCTGAAAGCCCTCGAGTCCTTCGTAGCCGTTCCTATGGATGTTTCCGTCTTCGACGCCCTCGCTGATTAATAATTTTATCTCTCGCCGTTATCTCGCTGTGCTTATTCCTTACGATCTTTTATATTTACTCTGCATTATCTTTATATCAATTACATTGTTACGTTTATTTACTAGCCGGCCTAAGTTCCGTTACCTGTATCTGGCCCTATGTCTCACTCTAGTGGTACGTTGGGTTCTAATGGATAAGGGGGTTGTAGAAGGAATGTGTAAATGTATGTGTACGCGGAAACTGTGGTTGCTTTAAATTCGGCCCCTCCGTACCCAACGGCTCATCGGTGACTGATCCCATCTTCCTTCTCCCGACACGAGTTCCGGATACGTTGACCTGAGCCTGGATGCGCCTTTTCATGTTGGGCCTCTTCTGTGCAAAGTACCGCACCATCCCTCGCGTCAGTGTCTGGCATCCGGGCTCAGAGCCAGTTTGCCCCCCGAATTCCAACTCCTCCAGGTTAAACTAAGTTAAACTACGGTATATATACTGAAGCTACTGTAAAGATGGTCCCGGGCCACCTGTCAAGTCAAAAATATGCGAGTGGGGAAGGGGAGTTTCCTAGGCTCCCCAACCCTCGCCTGTGAGCAACTACAGACCATTGGCCATTCGCGACACTACAGTGACTGCAATCACCCTCCCAGGTAGTACTTATTATAATCTGGTATGCATCAATACGTTCAATCCATTCCAGACGAGGGAAGACATCCGCACGGGTGTTGTGCCACCCGTGAAGAACCCCCTCATACACTACGTACGAATAGATACATACTAATAAAATATAATATACATACATATACTTACATATACAATACATAACTAAATACTTGTAATGGTTGGTTGCCATGTGGTTTCACGAGGCCATGACCCCTCGTATTAGTAGATGGAAAGGTGGATCTGGACAGTAGGGATATGCCTAGCCCCTGGCCAGGGATGTCGGTGTATTTTTCTCCAAATGGTGTACAGCTAGAATCCTGCCATCGATGATGATGGGATCTGCCTAATTATCTCCGACTGATGTGTAACTGGAACCCTGCCATCACTGATGAAGATGATGTTGTCACTATCGAAACGTCACCTGATGATATTTAGCTGAACCGCCGCTAGTGATGATGATGATGATGATGATACTATCGTAACGTTTCCTGACGATATATATATCGGAGACACCGCTAATGATGATGATGATACTATCGGAACGCCTCCTGACTATATATGACTGGGACACCGCTAATGATGAAGATGATGATGATACTATTGGAACGTCTCCTGACGATATATAACTGGGACACTGCTAATGATGATGATGTTGATGATACTATCGAAACGCCTCCTGACGATATATAGCCGAACCACCGCTAGTGATGATGATGATGATGATGATACTATCGTAACGTCTCCTGACTATATATAGCCGAAACACCGCTAATGATGATGATGATACTATCGTAACGAGTCCTGACGATATACAGCTGAAACACCGCTAATGATGATGTTGATGATGATACTATCGAAACGCCTCCTGACTACATACAACTGGGACACTGCTAATGATGATGATGATGATGATACTATTGAAACACCTCCTGACGATATACGACTGGGACACTGCTATGATGATGATGTTGATGATACTACCGAAACGTCTCCTGACGATATATAACTGGGACACCGCTAATGATGATGTTGATGGTGATACTATCGAAACGCCTCCTGACTATATGTAACTGGGACACTGCTAATGATGATGTTGATGATGATACTATCGAAACGCCTGCTGACTATATATATCTGGAACACCGCTAGTGATGATGATGATACTATCAGAACGCCTCCTGACTATATGTGACTGGAACACCGCTAATGAAGATGATGATGATGATACTATTGAAACGTCTCCTGACGATATATAACTGAACCACCGCTAGTGATGGTGATGATACTATCGGAACGCCTCCTGACTATATATGACTGGGACACCGCGAATGATGATGATGATGATGATACTATTGGAACGTCTCCTGACGATATATAACTGGGACACTGCTAATGATGATGATGTTGATGATACTATCGAAACGCCTCCTGACGATATATAGCTGAACCACCGCTAGTGATGATGATGATGATGATGATACTATCGTAACGTCTCCTGACTATATATAGCCGAAACACCGCTAATGATGATGATGATACTATCGTAACGACTCCTGACGATATATAGCTGAAACACCGCTAATGATGATGATGATGATGATGATGCTATCGAAACGCCCCCTGACTATATATAACTGGGACACTGCTAATGATGATGATGATGATGATACTATTGAAACACCTCCTGACGATATATAACTGGGACACTGCTATGATGATGTTGATGATGATACTATCGAAACGCCTCCTGACTATATACAACTGGGACACCGCTAATGATGGTGATGATGATGATGCTATTGAAACGTCTCCTGACAATATATAACTGGGACACTGCTAATGATGATGATGTTGATGATACTATCGAAACGCCTCCTGACGATATGAAGCTGAACCACCGCTAGTGATGACGA
>JADDOH010003598.1:0-193259 GCA_016648135.1 Agrypnia vestita | reverse complement strand
AATACTTTAATAAAATAAATACTGATTTCAGAAAAATTTAATTTGCTATATATATTATTGATGAATTTGGCGTTAACATTGTAGAAATCATTCATGATTATTGAGTGAAAAACATAAACTATGTTATCTCTACGAGAGTTTAATTATAATTTTATATTTCACTACTCGAGTTTCTAGAATATCATAAATTTTTATCGATGGGTGAACTGTTAAACATCACCTTTCGATGAGAGATTCTGATACTCTCGAAACACGAGTGAAAAAAAAATTATAGCTAAACTCATCATTTAAAAAAAGGATAGCTTGTTGGTGTAGTGGTCATGACGCGCGCCTAGTGATCTGTGGTGAGTGGTTCTAGCCCCATTCCAGGACACACAGCAAGTTAATCTTATTTTTGTACCACAATGGTTTAGCTTAGCTTGAAAATAGTAAGAACGACAGATACGACATCTATAATTTTTTTAAACTAATTTAATGATCGTGTCGCGAACCGAATGGTGTACGAAAACGCATCTGTTTAAGGGATGGAAAAATAACATTTTTGAATGCAGTAAATCGTGTCAGGGGGTATTATTTTTCTTCGTAGGTCAGTCTATAAAAAAATATGCAACATCTTAAACACTAGGTCCTGTCGTGGGACTAACTTCATAACATAGTTCCCACATTCCTCACTGACCGAGGGGTTCGCACATGTGTGATTCGGCCACCCGCACGCTGGCGTGGCGCAAGAAGCAAGAATATAAAAAAAATACTTACCTACCCGTCGCTTGGGGTGATTACGTAAAAATTAATTTGAGATTCCTTATTTTAACGTGAAGGACGCCAGGAAGTTGTGCGGGAGGTTTGAGAGGAGAGCTGATGGAGCGCTACGTCGGAAGTCTCGAGAGGGGGGAGAGCCTGCAATAGTCGGCAGAGAGAAGCAACAAAGGGCTAGCAGGTGGATTGAGTAGCCTGCTTGGGGCCCAGGAAGACAGGGAAACCCAAGAAGAAAACAAGAAGAAAGAACACAAGCAGAGACGGGAAGGACGACGCCAGGTGGACTGCAGTGACCACCAGGAGTCATAATCTCCGGGTAGAACGACGAGAACTTCGTTCGAGACGCCGCACTGGAGGACGCGACTCGCCCCAGGATAGTTAAGGTAGTTTTAAGCATTCAACTCTATTCATTCGTGTTAATTTTGTGTCAAAATTTTTCGTTTTCTCGTTCGTATTTTCGTATGTAATTCCAACCTGCCTAAACATTTTGTGTAAAATAAATTAGAATCAATTGAATTTCCGCGAGTCTCATTTTCCCTCCCCGCTTCCTTATCTTGTGGCTAAAATAAATTGGGTGGTGGTTAATGGTAGTAACCGATCGCATTTTTTTCCGCGGAGCGGATAAAAAAATAAGCCGAGTCGTGTTAATCGTTTTAAATTTTCTGTTCATGTTTAGTTATGCTCCTCCCATGCAGCCCTAATGTGGCTTTCTCTTTGACCCCCCCATGGTGTAACGTAGTTGTTTTCTTAAATAAAACTATAAAAACCTTGTAAAAAGAACGTTTTTATATTTTTGCACGGTTTTTATCATTTTATTCGACTTGTATTAAAGCGAATGAATTATTCACAATTTGCATAAGTTACTGTAATAATAGTTCAACTTTTTGCAAAAAACAAGTCAGAAATATTGAAAAAAATAATGCAAGCTTTGATATTGCATATCTCCATAACTATTGATATTAGGTCATGATTGCTTGAACATTTTAGACTCACAACACAGGCAGGAATCTACCGGCCAAGTTTCTGCTGCTAGCTCTGGTACACCCTGTATATATTCAGAATAATTTGAGTGTGTTTTAAATTTTTCAAGAACAGAATATCCCATGGATTTTATCCCCATGGGGATCACCATTGATCAAGATGTCTCACAGAAATGAAGTTACTTGGAATCACAAATGGTCGACTCACTTGACACACTGCTCCTCTGCGAGTATCTCGTTGAGCCCTTCGAGGGATCCATCGTGATCTTCGCTGTAGGTCGACGAGCCGCTTCCTTGGTGGTGTTCGGGAATCTGCATCAGAAAAGACGACAGTTAATTTATGTTTATACCTAACTAACTAACCATCACGCCGTTTCCCCGCAGGGGTAGGCAGAGAGGATTGAACGCCACACTCTTCTATCCTGGCACACCACTTTTGCTTCGGCCACATTCATGCATCTTCTCGTACAAGTTCTACGGTTGTTGCGGCTTTAAACGGGGCCATCCTCAAACACTTGTTGTATTTGATCGTGCCAGGTCTTTCGCGGACGCCCTCTATTTCTGTTGCCTTCAACACTCGCCTTCAGCATACGTTCCACATGACCAAACCATCTCGGCACTCCTTTCTTTATTCTATCTACCACACTGCAGCCAGCATTGCATTCACGTCTAATTTGTTCATTCCTTACTCTATCGACCAAAGATTTTCCACACGAGCGTCTTAGTGACCGCATTTCTACCGCATTCAGTCTACTTTCATTCCTCTTTTGCCAATACCAGGCTTCACTTCCCTACATTAGGGTTGGCACTAGAACGCCATTATGTACTGCTAGTCTTCCTTTGACAGATTGTATGTAAATTAAATCCTATGTAAATTAAATTAAAATCTTTATATTGTACTATTATATTTCTTTTGCGCTTTCTGCAGTGGAATTATGGCAAAGAGAGAGGGGAATTTTCAATGACGTCATCAAGTCACGTTCCTTCCGCAATGTGAGAACCCATTACAGAAAATGGGCCGAAAATGTATATACAGAAAATGCATGTCCATTTCTTTAATTTTTAAGTTCGCCGCACTGTGAGCTGTGGTGAAGAAGTGTAGGGTTTTCCCTGTGAATATTTTTTTATTATTATACTACGTACCTACCTAACAGTGTACGATGAGATTGAATTTGAATCTGGAAGGTGGGAAAAAACAAAAATGTATCATTACTCCCTTTATATTAACTCATGGCGTCTGCTTTCTTGCCGTCAACAAAAACTTTGGATCGATTTTTGACCCTTTTCCCGTGATCCAATCGAGCTGAAACTTGGCAAGCAGACTCGTGGCGACGATCAAGAAGATCTATCAAATTTTCGTTAAAAAAAATTAATAATTATAGTATAATTTCGGATTTTTAGAAATTTTATCGGTTTTTTCAAATTGGAATCATTTGAAAAGGTTGATTAGCAACGGTGCGGCGGCCCGATAACGTCGCGGAATATTTTCTAAATTTGAATTACTCCGTCGCTATAATAGGTAAATCACTGCGAATTTCGAAAATTTACAAAACAATTGGTTCACAGATGACAGCAAAATTTAGTTTTTTGGAAAAAATCAAATAATAATTTATTTCTTTTAGATTTCTGCTTAGTTTTGAAGAATTCTACATTACTCAAATCTGATTCTGACTAAATCATTTGACGCTGTAAATTCATAAGGTACGATATTGATGATAATTGAATCTATCAAAATCTTGATACCTCAAAACATCTGACATTTTAGAAATACATATATCAAATTTCTGTAAGTTTAGTGTTATGTTATATGTTTTAATTCGTCTTTAATTATTGTTATATTTTACAAAGAAAGGGAGTATAGTAAAAACTTGGTTTTTATGGGTTACTTTTTTTTTTAAAACTTAAAATAACTGCTTTTAAACTTGCTAACGCAAAAATTTGACTTCATTTATGTAATCAGGACCCTTTATTACGCAAGGGAAAATTTTTTTTTATCAAATTTGTGATACGTTTGTATTACTAACTATAGCCAAATTGCGTTCCAGAAATGCTTAGAAGATCGGAAAAGGCGCTGGCAATAATATTTTACATCGGTTGGAGCCTTCTTTGAGGAGGATCAATGAATATCAATATATATATATATATAAAAGGATACCCGTGTTTCCCTATCCGCCAAGTTTTCTCCACAACCAGCCACAACCACCCACCGGTGGTGGAGAGCCCTTGGTGTCACATCGAAAATATGCGAGTTTGGTGGGGGTGGCTGAGCGTGGGTGGGAGTGGGTGCCGAAAATGTGCTTTCTAGCACATTGTTTTCTTATGGGAAGGCCACAAATGCTTCAGATTGTTTCAAAACAGGTGCGCCGACTGTGTCTGTGAGTCTAGAAGGTTCCGGAAAAACCTGCTCTAGAAAGTTCTGGAAGGAGAAGGTTCTAGAAAATTCCCTAAAGTTCTACAAGGTTCTAAAATGAGTGGCGGAATGTGTCGGTGTGTCTAGAAGGTTCCTGCACATTCGATAATTTTCTTGAAAGTTCTGGAAGGAGAATGTTCTAAAAGGTTCGCGAAAGTTCTATCACGATCCAAACAGTGTACTAAAAATCTACGCGTGCGAAGCCGCGCAGGCACAGCTAGTTGATGAATAAATACAGATTTAAAAAAAAACGAAAATCAGCGTATTTTTTTAGTAAACTTCTAAACACTAGCAACAGATTACAGGTCCCCCAGACAAACACGTTTGCGGGTTCTTACTCGCCCATCTCGAAGAATATAACGCATTTTACTATTTTTTAATCATAAATTGTAAATTTATTACCAAATGTTAATTATATTTATTTATTTATTTAAACATATGATAAATTAAAAACATTTTATTTAAGCCACTAGTATTTATTGATAAATCGCCACCTTTCAAGGGCAGTGGTCTTTTTTAATTTTTATATTTATATTGTACCCTGATGAAGGGACCATTAGCCTCAAAACATCTGAAGCAAAGTGTTTTCTTTTTATTTTATTCTTCTTATTATTAATAATGCCACAAATATTTGCAATTATTAAAGAAGTTTTTGTCTAAGATAATAATTATAATAAGTGCTTGTGGTATAGAAAGTTCCAGTACATTGATCAACGCAGATATGGTGCAGAGAAATTGAAGCTGCATGAGGCAATATCTGCATCGGCAGAAACCGGTGCAACAGGCCACCCGATTGGTCAATCGCATTTCTTCATCAGGGGTGGCAGCTGTCCTCGTTACTTCCTGTGCTCAATAGATTAACATACCATCTTGACGTCTCTTTTTATCAAAACAGAAAAGTGGAGCGCTCCACTCTTCTGTTTTGTCTAGAACTAAAACTAACTCTTGAATAAAACTAGTCTCCTTAAGGCGATCGTCTAGGAGAATGAGCAAATTTCACCATTTTTTCTCATATCTTCTCTTGCGTTTTTTATTACATTTTTGTATGGAAATATCTCATTTTAAAATTTATTCATCAGGTTACATATATTTTAAATACGAATATCTTATTAAAATGTCACAAACTAAATTATATAATTTATTAATAAATTACCAAAACTCCGATGTTTTAAAAATGAAGAAAATTGCTCGACTTTATGGGCCTTTTATGACTGAACGGCGTGTTGAGATGTCTTTTTTATTCAATAATATTACAAAGTAAACGATTATCTTAAATTTATTACAATTATTGCAAAATCTGTTAGTTTGTTTATATATCTTTTTTAATATTGAATATTTCTTAATTTCCTACGTACAGATTCTAGATAATTAAGTAAACTTTATATGTATGAAAAAACATATTATGCTTACATACAAATTTTAAACGAATCACACTTTGCCCGGGAACATTAAAAACGTTTTTTTTGCCGCGGCCTGTGGATTAATGCCTATATTTTTCTTAATTATTGTAAATAATATTCAGTTTATTACTTTTATATAAGAACAAAGGTTCTATCTAAGTAATCGCCCTAAAAAAATTGCAATCTATCATATACATTCTGATACAAAATGTATAATAAAAACCCAGATTTTCGTAAAAAAACGCTGAAATATGCATTTGCAGTGAATGTACCGCCTTAACACTTTGACTGCTGAAGGATTTTCTTAGACATCATCTTCGGTGCTGAAAATTTAGCCAATATTTAAAATTCTTAAGAGAATGATTTTAGGGATAATTCATTGTCATTTACCCCCATAATTCCATTAGTTCTCTCCGGGCGGTCAGCACCGCCATAAACACACCGCTGTTTTTTCAATGACAAATTTCATGTAGTGCGTTTACACTCACCCAAAAATATATCTGGTCAATATTTTTCACCAAAATAATTATTTTTCAAAAAATTACTATTATTGCATATCTTATCTTATTCAGATATTTTACAATTCTCTGTAGTTACACGTCTAAATTTCGTCTGTTGGGTTATTTTTTTCGTATATATTTTTCATATTTATATTTGATCGACATGATATAATGTTTATCAAAGGCGTAGGATTTTAAGATTAGTGATAAAAAACAAAAAATTATAGAAAATATAATACATCATTTTGACATTTCAAACTAAAGCAGTTCATATTTCAAAATGTATGAAAACGTAGTTGTAAACTGTAAATGTAAATGGTACACAAAATAATAAAAAGAAAAAATCTGGTTGGACAGGCATTCAAGGCGAAAATAAAATGTATCTTTACATTTACAATGCACATTTTTTTTTTCAAAATAATTTGTTTCGTTTTCTTTTTATTCGGTTAGTGTCTTTAGTATAAAATCTAAGAAAGTATAGGTTTATTAATTGCCAACGTCAGCTTGTTTGAATTATTCCTGCCTATTAATTATTATAGCTTCTACTCTAGATCGCTTTTGTGAGAACGGTTGATGCATTTTTTAATATGTATGAAAATATTAATATCGGTAACAATTTTTATGAAAAAGTCTTTGGGTTAGTTATATTTTTTATATACCACGAAAAAATGTGTTTACTCTTAGAAGACTCTTACACACGAATAGAAAAAAAAGCACTTAAAATTGAATGAATGAAAAGTGTTTTTTCCGTAAAAATTGGAAAATATAATATTTACACATAAGTATAATAATAACAAACAAAAAATTAAAAAAACAACACGCAATTCTTCCTGTGTGAACTAACTTTATGTTCATAAACGGAAGGAACGCAAAAAAACGGAAAGAAAATAACCCAACTATACGACGTATTGTCACAGTATAGTAAAGCATACAGTATTATATCTTCATACAAACAGCCGAAACGACGCCCTTCGAAATCTCGGTATACTTCGAACTGCTCAGTCGCCGCAGGGCTGCAGTAACGTACGGACGCAAGCAGGGTGAGAAGCTCCCACGCATACATTTAGGTCAGTTAATGGCACCCCAATCCATAAAGAGTCAGTCAATGAGCAGCCCTGGTGCGTTTTTAACAAAGTTTAAGTACCAAGCGGCCGTAGGTATTTATTTCAAGGACACTGCCGAGATAACATACTGTATGTATTTATTATACTGTGGTATTGTCTAGCACCAACCCTCAGGTATAGAACGCCGATAGGCGTTTTCAGCACACAGCGAATGTTTTTGAGAACGCCTATAGGCGTTTTCAGCACTGGACGTGTTAAGAAAGAGAAATAAATGTGACAACTTGCCGACTACGCAACACGTGTGGCAATGCGATTTTGCCGCCCAATACATGCCACGTTCGCCGCCGTTTATTGTCTCTCTCTAAGCAAACTGCTGACACAGCCGTTAAATCGTCATCAACGGCGAAACGGGTGAAATTGTCGGAAATTTGAGAAGTTCCAGAATGTGCAAATGGCGATGACTGACAATAAAGAAGTTCTAGAGAAAGATAATAAGCGACGCCGCGGTGGAATCATCATGTCTCCATCGTCCATGGATAGGGCGGACCTCCACCGCGCTCACAACTTTTCTTGTTCATGTATCATTTTCCCTTGCTCCCACAGCTTCGTGCAGGTGGGCTATCTTCTATGATATATGAGTTACTCTCTTTCATTCCACGAACTCCGAAACTTTCCTAAATAAATAAGTATTTTAATTTAATTTTTTAATATTTTAATACAGCATCTAATTTTTGCCTTTTATTGTGTATATTTTGTTCACGGTATTCAGAATTATCTGTGTAGAGTTTTTTCTGGGTTATTCTGCCACGTGACTCTGACTTCCCTGGCCGACATTTTGGATCACATTTTAGGATTCGATCACTAACGTTAGCGCTGATGATGGATCACGTGGTCGTTTCCAGAAAATACAAAAGATAATGTTTTTATTTCAGTAGGACTGATCGAAAATATATATCAAAAAAAGGAATCGATGAACGAGAAAGTAATAATAATTATTATACTACGAAAATATAACACACATGATCGGATTTATTCCTATTAGCTTGCGTTATCTTAACAGTCGTGTCTTAATCGCTATTATATAACATTGTACAGATCGTCAATTTATACGTGATGAATACCTATTATATAAAATAAGTACTAGTATTATTTTGAAAGTTGATAGAAATAACTTTATTTCACACAAATATATTGATTTATTCATGTAAAGTGCCGAAATATTGAATTACTACTATTTTTTATAATTTTATTTATATTTATTGATGCAATACAGTACATGCATAGAAGCTTTTTACATTACAAGGAATAAATTAGAGAATCTTGTACCAATAATATAAATTACATTTTTTTTAAAACAGAGATGCGATCACGGAATACGTGTCACATCAATATTCTTACTATTTTCAAACTAGGCTAAACGCTTATTCTATGAAAATAGAACTAACTTGCTGGTCTGAAGTGAGGTTCGAACCCGAGACCTTTGGATCATGAGGCGAGAGTCCTAGCCACAAGAACAACATTTGACAGATGCCTTGAGATTTCTCACAGAAACTTTACGCGTACTTATATAAATATACGCGTTACATATATAAAAACGTACCCTTTATTTTTTCTTAGCATATAAAACAATGTTATCCATTCTTAAGAATTTTCTACCGAACACAATCCAAGTACATATTTTTCCCAGCCAGATAATCTAGAGTCAGGCATAATGCACTGAATTGGTTAAACAGATGTCGCTATCAGAGCCACATTCGGCTTGAAACAAACTTATAAAAAATTGTTGCTTAATATGTAACAAAAATTAGAATGGATGGAAAAAATAGATTAATTCCGCATCGGTTAACGAACCCGCACCCAGTGGAGCAAGGACCACAATCATCCCAAGGACATCCGCTTGACAATGTGATCGTAATTGGTTATTTCAAATATTGTTCATTAAAAAAAAATCAATGCATAAAAAAACTAGTCGCGGAATGTTTTTTCTCGTGCATGACAAATTGTTTTTATGAACGCAGTCACGCGTGCACATCTAGCGTACTACCTACTCGTATAAATATTTTATTATTTTTATTTAATCAAACGACTTGGAATGAAAACAATCGTATTAAAACGGTGTGAAGGTAAGTTTTGATTACGAACCTTGCAATACGAATGCGAATTGTTAAGACGCTTATTGTTCTCGATATCATTTTACGGAATGGAAGTAGAAATTGATTTGAGCATTCCGGATGTGGATACTCCAAATAAACTGGCTGGACAGAGTTACCAATTAAGATGTTATGTATTTTTTATTTTTAACGAATTCGCGAACCATCTTTTAGAAACAGGCCACACCTTTAAAAAGGAAAACGGCATCGAAATTCTACATATAAATAATATAGGCTTTAGATTAGATAACTTAGAGATACTAGAAATAAAAAAGAGCCTCAACACTAAAGCCAACATTATTAGTAATCAGATAAATTTCATGAATAGCCCGCTACTAGATATATTTCCCATTTCGGCGTCCACCCCTCAATTACCCCCACCATAACTGTAGCCACGCCCCCATTCAGAATTAATTTGTTTACTAGGGGTAATGGATAGTTAGTTGTAGGTCAGTCCTGATGAAGATACGGTGGTATCGAAACCGGTAGACGTAGGTCATTATTTAAGTAGTTTATATTATATATAAAAAAAAAAAAATTAAAAAAAGTTATTTAAATAAAAAATTTATTATATATTTTTTTATTTATTCATAAAATCCTTGTACAATTTATTTTGACGTGAATCATAATAGGGTATATCATTTTGTTTACAATATTACTTATCTAAATACACATTTTAATTATGTTTTGTGGATTACTACTACTCAACTAGGCGAAGCCTGTGCTAGAGTAGTTAATTGTATACGTTTTATTTGTTATAGTTTGTCAATACTAATTGACAAACTATAACAATTATAACAAATAGACGTTTATTAGCGAAATTATGCGCTCATCGAATGTTTCCTTCAATAAATTGATTGCGGCGAGTGCTGTGTGGCATGTTTCACCGTCATGTTGAAATCAAAGTTTTTCCATATTAATTCCATTCATTTGGGGAACGAAAAAGTCAGTATCGCGGATCTATAACGCTCTACACCGAATGTAACATTCTGGCTGGCATCATTTTTGAATAAATATGGACCAATGATTCCACCAGCCCATAAAGCACACCAAACAGTGAAAGTGGAAGTGACGACGCCGACGTCTCAATAATGGCTTTTGGATTCTTCATTCATTCCAGCCGTTTAACCCAAAATGAGATTCATCGCTGAAAAAAATTTTGTGGTGAAAACGAGGAACAAAAGAAATATCGTTTTCGGCCCATTCACTGAACGTACGACGCACACGATGGTCAAGCCGCTTCAACTCTTGGACAAGCTGGATCTTAAAAGCTCGTAAACTTTCCGCAAAATCTTCCATAGATTTATAAGCAACCTTACATTTCACGATCACATAGGGACGATCAATGTTTGGATGCTTTGAGAATGTTAGGATTTGTACTACGTACCGCCAAGGTTTTCGAGAATAACCGTGTACTAAGAACTCTTTATAACTCCTGGTGCGAAGTAAACTGGAGAGTGGCTCGATGATTTGGGGGCCACGTGAGAGCAAGTACTCTCTTATGGTGGAGACAGTCCAAAATAAGTTTCTGAGATATCTCTACATGAGAGAGTATTGGCATTATCCTTGGCTCTACACAACCGATTTTCTCCAGGGTATGCTTGGCTACAATAGTTTAGAGACTAGAAGGAATGTGTATTTGATTACACATTTTGATCGATTGTTGCGCAGTATGATCCATAATCCTGGAAATATGCGGAGCATTGTTTTGAATGTTTGAATCTTAGACATCGTCAGCATAGATTGTTTCACATTCCAATATACAGAACCAATCTGCCGATGGTTGTGCCTGTTAGAAGAGCTACCGCTATGCTGAACAATATCACTTAGGGTATTGATATAATATTCCATGTATATGAAGGGGTTTTCAGAAGCAGGATTCTCCTACATCTTTGACCAGATTTTTTTTATATGTTATTTTTTACTAACTAACTAACCATCACGCCATTTCCCCGCAGGGGTAGGCAGAGAGGATTGAATGCCACACTTTCATTTCGTTATTTTTAAGTAATTAAATATTGTTATTTTTATATGTATACTTTCGTAATATGTATGCCTCGAATAATTAGCTTGTAATTCGGGTCCTCCTCAATACTTACGCTCTAGGGCATAAACAATTTTTTCGACGTCTCTGCGAATGCATGAGTATGCGTGGCGCGAAAACGATCCATGGCTATTCGAATGAATTTCTCGGGATAGACGATTATGTCGACCATAAAATGGACATTTAATTCAAACTAATTTTTAAAAAAAATGTCAATGTAACAAGCTCTAATATATAAATGTAATATATACCATATATTAAATAAATAAAAAATAGAAATAAATTGTTTCGCGAACTGAACCACGATTTTCGAAATAAATTTGCAGAATTTGCAAGCGTTGTTCTGATGAAATGGTAAGCCAAACTGAGCATAAATCAACTGTTAACTGTCAAATTGGCCGTTGCTAAAAAAATAAATTGTCAATTCGAAAAGCAAACCTCCAAAAAACACCCTATATTGTATGGTTACACCACCTTCAAATTAAAAAAAATTGAACCTCTAGCTTGAAATTTTAATAATAATTTGAGTTTGTATTGGATAGGATTAGCAATTTGAAGTTAATTGAAGTTGGTAGATGGCTGATGCCGCGCCGCAGCAGGTAGCGGCGACCTTGCCAATGTGAAAGGCTAATTAAAGTCTTTCTGCGAATTCACGGATAGGGCCTTTTTCAGATAGCTTTCCTAGTCACGTTGGAGAACTTGTTGGAGTGAGATACGTTATCAAGTTTGTGAAAATGACGAATGGCATTGATTATATTTTCAGGGGATCGTGGCAAATAATTAAAACTTTTATTTATAACACCAAGTCACTGGACACGAATTTAATCGGAGCACCGTCCTTAAATTGTCACGTAAGTGGTCACACTTATTTTCAAACGCCTGTTCTGTTAACCACTCCTTTATTGTCGCTGGTTGCACTCGCTGCTGATTTCTAAGAGATCATCGAAATGTAACAAAAAACAACTTGAGCGGTTCGCCTTTCTGTCGCGTTAGCCCGCTGTCAGAAATAACTAACTCTCGCTCGCGTTTGTCGTTCGTTACTTTTATACATAAATATTAGTTTCGCGAATGTTCGATCTGTTTTTCCGTATGCCTAGTGATTTAGAAAGTGGTCCAGTTGATTCTAGATGCATGTTGACCAGACTGTACGAGAGACAATATTACCCACCAGCTACGCGCGTTACAGAGATGGACCCTTGCGGGACAGCACTTAACCCCGCCATTTTGAAAATTTCGAAATAATTTGTATATCAAAGATATTAACCAAACAATGAAAATAAAGCTGATTTTGTAAGTGAAATAGCAACGTCTAAAAGCGAGCAAGTCAAGCGATATATTATGATCGTCGGTCGATATGGAGAAACTGCCGTGGGTGTTTTTATGGCACTCCAGCGTGCAGCCACGGACCAGACGAGTCCCAAGGTCAATGCATTGCAGAAAACCAAGTTTATGTCTGTGTGTGTGTGTGATAACGGGACCTCAACCGGAGATGCGTGTAAGGGTACGAACATGCCAAAGATGCCTCACTGCGATACCTCGCGGTCGCGGTTTCAGCTCGCTATCTCGATGTCGATACTCGCTGTTTACATGGATGCCGGTGCGAACATGTCGGTTCAGTCGCACCTCGATGTCGATACTCGCTATTTGTTGTGGTGATTTTTCTCCCGCTTATCCCACAAAGCAGGAATATTAAAAATCAAATCAATTAGCACCTCCTTATCCATAATTCAATTCACAGTATTTATCAAGTAAAAACAGTTTAAAAGATAACTATAGCGATCGTGACATGAGCAATACGGGATTAATGACAGATGACAGATCCATTTGTTTTTACATCGCGGTCGACAGCGAGCAGCGATGTGATCTGGATCGTGATTGGACAGATTCGCTAGGCTGAGGCGAATATGACCAATCACGAGCCAGAACACATCGCTGCTCGCGGTCGACCGCGATGTGAAAACAAAATATTTTGTTATCACGAAAGCATCGAGCTAAACCTCCATGTAGGCCGCGATGTATCGCAGTGAGGTATCTTTCGGCATGTGCGTGCGTATCTACTAGCGTGTATTTGTTTTACATGGAGGTGACATCGAGATAGCGAGCTAAACCGCGACCGCGAGGTATCGCAGTGAAGCATCTTTGGCATGTTCGTACCCTAACAGATAGACAGCGCATACATTGAGAGTATCGTTTGTGTATTTCGGATCTATGGTCAACAATATCTATAATAAAATCTAAACTAACTAACTAGCTAACCATCACGCCGTTTCCCCGCAGGGGTAGGCAGAGAGGATTGAACGCCAAACTCTTCTATCCTGGCACACCACTTTTGCTTCGGCCACATTCATACATCTTCTCATACAAGTTCTACGGTTGTTGCGGCTTTTAACAGGGCCATCCTCAAACACTTGTTGTATCTGAACATACCAGGTCTTTCGCGGACGCCCTCTATTTCTGTTGCCTTCAACACTCGCCTCATATATTTTCTTAACCATCCTTTCCTTGTCCGTACGTTCCACGTGACCAAACCATCTCAGCACTCCTTTCTTTATTTTATCTACCACACTACAGCCAGCATTGCATTCACGTCTAATTTGTTCATTCTTTACTCTATCGACCAAAGATTTTCCACACAAGCGTCTTAGTGACCGCACTTCTACCATTTATATTATTTTATTTCCAATATAATCAATAATGGATTAACGAATTGAATCCTGTTAGGGCCCATTATATCAACTTGGATTTAGCTGGCGACGACGGCTTAACGCGTCTAGTGCTAAAAACGTCTATCGGCGTTCTATAGCATGAGGGTTGTTACTAGACAACACGTCGCATAGTTGAGTCATTTTCGTTCGTTTTTTTTGCATTCGTTTCATTAATGAATATAAAGTTCGTTCACATTAGAATTTTTACGTGTTATTTTGAATTTTTTTTGTTATTATTATATTTTTATGTAAATATATTTTTTTTTGTGTGGAAAAACACGTTTTATACTTCCGTAACGTATAATAATGGTGGCAGTTTTTACATAGTATTTCTCTTCATCGTGAGTAATAAAAATTCGTGAGTGGGAGAGGAGTATCATTATATTTAAAATGTATTTGGTAATATGTAGTACATACCATGTACCTGTATATAAAAAAAATAACTATAACTAATATGCAATAGTCATAATGCAGTAATGTGAGAAAACAATAAAAATAAACTAATAATAAGCATAAATTAGTGATGCAACGAATACTACTTTCAAAAATACGAATATCAAACCTAGTATTCGGTGAAAACGAATACGAATACAAATAAATCAACAAGGTAATAAATAATACACCACTGTTCTTTTTTAATAATAAATTTCGTAATTTTTTTGTTTAAAATTTAACTTATTATTATATTATAAATTATTTAAAATTTAACGGCTATTTTTTTCTTTAAAATGCACAACATTTGCAACTTCTCAGGCGTTAGGCGTTCTTTTATCCGTTTGTTTGAACATTCCCAGCGGTCGAAAATAAATATTACTTTTTTCACGCTTACGAGAGGTTATGTTATTAGATTTAATTTGAAATTATTTTATAAGAGTTAACACTTTTGTACACAACGGAAATATAATGGAACGAAAAATACGTATTTCAAAACAAAAACTACATGAAATCAGCACCTAACCTTATTAATAACTCAACGAAACTAGATGAAAGAACACATGCTTGCTGTGAAACAAGTAACAATTGACAACTTGAGAACTCAACAAATCCATTCATTCAATGTTAGAGAAATCCCCGATAATAGAGTGCGTAGGTGTGTTCGGGTACACGGTGCACAGCCAAACAGTAATTTGCGTTGCGTTCAGTTATAAATAGTTTGTTTTTAATATTCGTGATAATATTCGGCGAATATGAATATTCGGTAAATACCTACTATTCGGCGAATACGAATATTCGTATTCGTTGCATCACTAGCATAAATCATATAACAGTGCGCAATTTTTATTTAAAAATTAATATAGTAAAAACAAAATAATGGAAAATTATAAGCAAAGGCATACAACGGTACGCAGTAAAGTATACTTCGCATATTTCTTTCTACGTGCAGGGGTCGGGAACAGGTGTGCGGACAAACATTTATAAGTGTGCGGCCGCACACACACACACACCTTAAATGGAAAATTGATTTAGAATGCGTCTTTGATATTGATTTGATATATTGATGTCTTAAAACCTCGGCTAAGATAGTAACCGACCCAAAGCAGAATAAACCTGGAGAAACTCTTATAAACTAGCATCAAATGTCTCACGTGATTCAAACTCGTGTCGAAGGTAGCCATCCTACCTGAGCTAACCCTCTGTTATTGTGATTAACGCAATTCGTCTCGGTCCCTACCTGTGTCACAGGTAAACAAGTCTCACCGCAGTCTGGGATGTCTGCACGATTTTTTCGTTTTGTTAAAATTTTTGTTGCTTGCTTTTCGACAAATGCGTCCTTATTTCATTATTTATATTTATGAGAGTCAATTTAATACCTAGCTTTGATGTTTATAGCAAAAAAAAATATTAAAATTATTTATTTAATTAAAAATTATTTACTTTGCTTTTACGTAGGTTGTCTTCGATACCAATACTGAAGGTAGATACGTGGTATCGAAATAAACCAAATCCTGATGATGGAAAGGTGTTTCCGAAACATGTAGGAGTAATTAATCAAATAATATAAAGTAGATTTATACAAATAATACAATCAATATTTTTTTAATTTTCAATCTACAATGTTGCTGAATCAATTGAAAAAACCAAATTAGTTTATGCAACAGTAGTTATGTTTTTATGTTGATTAACCACGAAACTTAAATTAGATACATAAGTATTATTAGTAATAATTATTTTAAGTGGGGAACTTTTTAGTGGGATTACGACGGCGTCAATAGATATCAATGATGTGTCATAGGTCATATGTTTCGATATTTTGATTAAAAAGCACATTTTGACTTGATCATCACAAATGTGAGACGGAGTTGTTTTATAAATTCCATTAAAATGCTGCCAAACAACCAGATTTTGCAATAACCTCAAATTAGGTATACCTAATTTCTTATCAATATTTTCGCACACATCTAAATCTTTTTAAAAATAATAAACAGTTAATGTGATTTTAATAATTTTAAGTCTGTATACTTATAATAATTTTAATATGACGAGAAATTAATTGGTAATTGAAAAGGTGGGAATTATATAATTTACTCACTTAAAAATTGGATACATTATTTTTACTGAATAATTTTAATTAGATCTAAATGGTCACCTTGTACAATTGTAAAAGATTTTTTCCAACTGTCTTTATAGATACAACATTCGGTATTTACCTATTTGTATAGGTGTGCACCAGGCGCGTGTAGTGGGAACAAGAAGCATGACATTTATTCAACCGTATATTTGGGGAAAAAGTATCGAAAATAAATATTTATCTGGCAGAATATGATGAAATATTAAAATTGAATACAATGTTAATTATTGTGAAAGGAATATTACGAGATATATCGGTTTCTTTTCAAAATATATGCTTAGGAAAAAGTTATGCTTCTTGTTCCCACTGCACGCCCCTGGTATGCACTTATTTTCTTTTTTACTTTTTCTTCTTAAACACCAGCTTTTTATTTTCTTTTTATTACATTTAGACATTGTTATGTCCGTTTGTAACCTTTCCTGTCACACCGGCTTTGAGAAAAATTCTCGTGATGGAAAAAATGTTCCGCATCAGATTCTTCTTCTTTTGTGACACCAATTTTTATGCTTATTTGTTCGATTATCACCATTTAAAAAAAACTTAAACTCATTGAGTAAAGCATTTAAACAGGCATGGCAACATTTTACATAAAAGTACATAAACAGGTGTTACAGAAGAAGAATAAGAAATGAGTGAGATGTATTTATGTTAAAAGAGTAAATGTACACCTATGTGTTAAATGGATTTCATATAGAAAATGACCACAGACACTTTCACGCGATAGTAGCGACATAAATTCTTGTTTATTTTATGTTGCTATGCGAAAGCACAGTTTCCGCTGATCATGGAAAATGCATTAATTTATGTAGCCACCGACTAATTTCAATAAAACGAAACCTTCCAGAACAAATGTAAATATATTACGTCGATTTTAACCTTTGGGTCACGCGCCCGCATAGTGATTTTGTATTTATTAACCTTTAGGTGCCAAGGTAGATGCCCACGCTTTAAACAGTTTAAACTATGAACCGTTTGGAGTATTTTCCGATTACCTTTCGATTCCGATTACCGACACTTGAATAATCTTTAATATCACTGATACTTCTGCTCATTTACAGAAAAGTTAATAATCTTTGTCGTATACAAGTCTTACTGAATTAATCTGTTTGAATGCAAGTAAGATAAGAGAAGGTGGGAGGATATTCTTCTTCTTTCAGACGCTTCCCTTTATCATTGCTGATGATCACAATCCCCGAGCTTTTCACGTCCATGACGACTCTCTTCTACCATTAAATAAAGTCCATTTGAGATGAAGATTCCTTTCAGCAATCCTTCTGTGCGGGCAATAAAAAGTTGGAAAATGCGTCTCAAACAGACTATGGAAAACCTATCATGGATCGATAATTATGGTAGTATCGGCTGCGCCATTTTAAAGTGTCACCGACGTGGAGTCAATTTGTGGTGAGCCCAATCGGTATAATAATAAGATTTCTAATAAAATCTCTCACATTTCGTTGAAAAACGTGGAAAATAAATTATTGCTTGAAAGAAAATAGCCGAAACAAAGCCATAGATATCAACGCACTTTTCTCGAAACCTTTTTTCTTGTTAAAATATTGAAAAATACGGAACAAATAATATGGCGTCTTGTCATATATGGATATATACTTGACAGTTATATGGATATATATATACTCGTAATGAAAATGTCTCATGGTGAAATAGAAAGCTGAAAATACCAGAGTAAAGAGGCTTTGCCAATGTCACGATGCCAGAGCTCTTCTTTTATATTTTGACAATTAAATTGATGTTGCAAACATGCAAAAAAGTCAATGATTGAAATGACATTGCGAGTTTTGAAAAATCATTGCGTAGATCCATAAATTCCAGAGAGATCAATCTACGACGGCAGAGCTCATCGACCGAGTCTGTTTGCTTCTTTATCTTCTCACTGTGGGATCCAAATGAAGCACTTGAAATGATCTACACTTTTATTAAATACAAAAGATTACTGGAACACTATTTCGTAATACGAATTGTTTCGCCACTATAATATTCTAAACGTAAGTATTCTTTATTCGCTGGTTGTCTGTGTTTGCTTGGATCGCGGTTTCAATGGTTTCGCCAAAACTAGCTCTTCGGCTTATCTGTGATTTTGTCGCTTTCAAACACAAAACCATCTTCGCGCAACATCGTCGCCTCTTATATAGAGAACGCTCTTTTCTCGAATCTTCTCGTACATTCTCGTGCATTCTATCGGTTTCCAGTTCTTTCCAAATTATTCTAGACTTAGGAGCACTTGCGCAATTACCCGATTGTGTGAAGTTTTTCAGGATTTTGGGATCTCGTGACAACGTTGTACAAGGTGTTCGGAAAAACCCGAAACATAATGCTTTACGAGACTTCAGAAGAAATGTCTCGAGGGATTCCCAATAACATCCATCGCACTACATTTGCATTCTGGTTGCGTTACTTGGATAACCGGAATATCCACGAGGTAGGGTCCACGGCGCGACCACGTGACGTCTGACTCAGCCATTCAGCACGTGATGTTTTGGCGGTGAAAATAATCGGCCTGGGAATACCCGAGCAGTAATTTTTTTTTCACCAACTTAAAAAAAATCGCTCACCAATGCAGTAATGAGGACAAAGGTTCCAGCTACCCGATGCCCTCTTATGGATCGTTCGGGGGCAAGTTTTTTTGTTGGTCGATAAGTGAATTTTGTTTCGTAATTCGAGCCTAAGTGGATAGGGCGTAATTATTATTTGAGTTTTTTTTTTGTATTTTTTTATTTGAGAGTATATTTTTTTGTATTTTTTCACGTCTATATCAGAGTGCTAATGAAACCAATTACCGAATGATAATCATTCTCTTCCGCATAATTATTTTTGATGAATTACGATTTGCTATATAAGTATTTATTTAATAATAAAGCAACAACAATATTAATAATAAAGCCTTTTCTTATATATTTTTGAGTGTACGTATATAAGAAAATATATTTTTCCTACATAATATTTAGAATGTGCATATGTTAACCCTGATTGTAATGTATTAATAGTTTAATTTTTAAAATGTGCGTCCTCTATTTAGCAACCGGTAAAATATTATAAATTTTAACTTGAAAAGAGTAACGAGTGCGGAATACGTCTCGCATTAATATTCTTACTATTTTCAAAATAAACTAAACGCTTGTGCTATGAAAATAGGACTAAGTTGTTAGTGTCCTGGAATGGGGCTCGAACCATTAGATCGCTAGGCGAGCGTCCTGACCATTACACCAAAAAGCCACTCAAAACTACTATAAAAGAATAACAAAAATACAAAGGGAAACAATACGTTGAGATTATGAGATACCTGCACAATTATTACAAAATTATGAGATACCTGCACAATTTTGCGTGACAGAACTGACAGAAAATGTTGTTTTTATTTTGACGTGCGAGCCTGATAGCTATCAATATATGTAATGTTTTATGTTGCCATGCGACACGAATAGACGTAATAAAATTGTACGTGTAGAATCTAGAACTGAAAAAGTTATTACATTGTTGTAGACTATATGATGCATTTATTTTTTTTAAACAGAGATGCGAACACAAAATACGTGTGACATAAATATTGTGCCAGAAAAATAAAATAAACTTAGTAGTATCCCGGAATGGTGCTCGAACCAGCGATCACTTGATCACTAAGTAAGAGTCTTAAATACTAGACCAACGAGCCACGCTTAATTCCATTTTTACGCATGCGCACTTTCAAGATATCATCTCCAAAAGTCTGAAAAAAGAGTTTCGAGAAAAACGCGAAAGAATGATGTAATTCGCTTAAAAATTCTTTTCTAAATAATAATAAAGGTCTTTTCACATAAGATTGCAATTATGTTAGTGTTGGTACAGTGCGTAATACGCGCATCGTTTCGTTGTGTTAAGTTTACGGATACGCCCCTCTAGCATCCGTAAACTTAACACAACGAAACAATGCAGGTATTATGTATGCACTGTACCCACACTAACTCAATTGCAAGCTTATATGGAAAGACATATACCGTGCTAGCTTCCAATTGCTATTTTTTTAATTTTTAAATGATTTATAACTAAAATTATTGTTAGAATTTCAAGCTATAAGACAAAGCAAAAAAAAAAGATTTTATTTAACCCTTTATTTAAAATATTATTATTTTTCTCAGTGAGTACTTATGTACGTACATTTGTAATATATCCACCAAAATTCATAAAGGCCCACAGTTTAATTAATTTCGCCGATAGGTTAGTTTTTCAATAGAAATAACAACAGGCAGTAGATACTTTTAAAATTCTGTAATAAGCCTTACACAATAGATCACTTGATTGACTACGGACAAACTACTTACCAAACACCTCGATGTTTTTTTTATATATTCTATGAACCTGGTACAAAGCCAAGTGTTAATACTGGGAAAGCAACCGACCTTCAAATCAGTTATCAGAATTTGATAAGAGTGTTTTTATTAGTGCGATATGGGTAATAATACCTTATATATGAGGGATTTATGTCAAACAACACAATCTAGTGTTCGAATGTACAAACATATATGGTAGAGTGCTCAAAACCATCAATGAATCGATACGGATGCGAATATGATATGAGTATGAGTATGTACGTAAATATGTACGTATATGAGACTCAAGTGGTTAATGCATTGAACTCATTAAATTTTGGAAGACTGAGATTCATGAAGCTGTGTGGAGTTTCGAATGTATGTATCGGTTTTCTAACTTTGGAGCTTGAACATTCGATGTGCGGAGACTTTTATTCCTTATATATAATGTTTAAAAGTATATTTCTAATATGCAGTCTTTCTTGTGTTTGTGTTATATTTCTTACGTGCAATATTTAAATTTTATTTCTAATATGTAGTCTTTCCAATGTTCTAATGATTTAACTTAAAAAAAAACTGCACAGGTAGTTGCTTCAGAACAGACCTTGTCTAGTGAAGCAAATACATGTATAAATTTACACGAAATAAATAAATAAAAATATAAAAAGAAAATTCACTAAAATAAAACATATATGTGTAGATGTATCGACGATTCCTATATAAATTAGCCAACTATTATTATTTATTATTGCGCATACTGTCGAATATGCAAAAATTCTTTTTTTTCGTTCTACTATATTTAACCATCCAATTTATTCTATGTGTTCGGACAATGTTGAATAAAAATTAATTAATCTTTTTTAACATTATCTGATGAGTGGAATAAAATGGAAGAGGCCTACATCCAGCAGTGGAGGGAAAAAGGCTAAGGAAGAAGAAGAAGAAGAACATTATCTGAAAATATAGAGTACATCAGATGGTTTAAGATACTAAAACTAAAATCAATTTTTTGCAGATTCGACAGTATACGTAGGGACTGTCGGTACCATAGTCGTTTGGTATGCTAAATTAGCATATTGTAACGAAATGTCAAAAGAGAGTACGCACAGAATGCTTTGTAATGTGCTACAATACTATCGAAGGATCGAGAACGGCCTATAGCAATCTAGGGTGATCTACAACATTCAGGAAACGCCTAGAACTAACGAGAAGCGACGAAAACCTTCTAAATACTAGAATAATCTATAAAGTTCGAAAACACCAGCATTTGGATATAAATAGCGCGGATCTAGGCCGCCGTACAGTGTCGGGTTTTGACAGTTCGTTCGGTGACGGCCAGGTTGGCCAGTCGTGAGATAATCGAAGCGAAATAATCGAGAGGACTACCTAAGTGGCGATATTAACCAGAGCGATTTCTATGAGCGAGAATTGAATATTCTACGAGCGATAAATACGTAATACCAAGCGATATTAATGAGTTTATATACGTGTCATATATTGCAAAACAACGTGGATTAAAGAATAGCGTTACGTTTAATTCATGTTAAGTGACATTGTAATGAATAAATCATTAATTAATAAATTGCTAATAAATTTCCAGTGTTTTCATTTGTCCTCCCGCAGCCACGACACGTGACAATATTTTAAAATGGATTCAAAAACAATAAATATTATATTTAATACAAATTCACTGGATACAAACTTAACTGGAACACTATTCATTAATTCGAACGGTTTCACCGCTAGAGAATAATCCACACAGATACTCTTTATTCGCTGGTTGTCCATTTTCGTAATTCGTCAATTCGCGCCGTTCGTTTTGTATGGTCTCTCATCATATAATAAAATAAAAATTATCTAAAATATTCTCGCATATTCCCGTGCGTTCCACCAGGTCCCAGTTGTTTCCAAATTATTCTAAAGCCCAGACTGTTCGGAAGACTTACGATTTTAGAATCTTTTTAGAATCTCGTGACAAAATGTTTATTTTGCTTTTCCAAAAAATATTTTCATACACTTTGTGTATGAAACCTTTTCGGTACCTGCATCAATACCACGCCCCTCCACAATCCTTTTTTTCTTCTTCCTGGCTTCATCCCCTGTTGGGGTCAGCTCTCCTCGTCCATAGGTTGTATGGACGAGGAGAGCTGACCTTCTATCCTGGATAACGTCAATCAATCTGTGCCGAGCATTTGGCTCCATTGCACACTTTTCGAAATCATAAAGATTTTGGGAGGAGCCGACTTTAAAAATAAAATATAATATAATTCTAGAAGAAACGATAAATAATATTAATATATACACTGACACGCACCGTAACTATACAAACAGATCGACAGGACGAACAATGAGAATACCAATCACAAACAACGCGTATGGTGAAAGAAATAGAGAATATATTGTGCCAAGAATCTTTAATAAATTAGAAAAAAAATTATTCGATATAATGCTAGACAAAAAAACTCAATTGCTTCATAAAATCACAAGGTAAAAGAATATATATTAAAGCTATGTACCTTATCTTACATAACTTTATAATTATCATGTATCACTTGTAAAAATCATGGAATGCTCTATAATGATGTACTCAGTAATCTTCAATTAAAAAAAATATTACTTATAAAAAATATTGAAAAATAACTTGTCAAACAATAGAAGGCAACCATGCCGTAAAACTGCTGTGCAATTTGGCATATGCATGTATGTAATATGTATCAAAAATAAATAAATAAATTCTGAAAAAAATTAATAATAATCATAATCCGACAACATAGGCAAGCACATTACGATGTTAATATTGCTCCTATATCCCTATTTTTTTAGGCTAACAAGGTTGTTATAATTGGTGATAATCATCTCAGCATAAAATATACTTATGTATATACCTACGCGTAAAATTTCTATAAGAATGTGAAGATATCTTTCAAATATTAGGACATAATTCAGGCAGTAATCTGCCTATAAAGTATTGTGGGCTAGCACTGTTACACCCTGTATTTTTTATCAATATGATCATCTCATTCTTTTTATTCCCCGTTGGATAAAAGTGTCCCCAAGTATTTGCCATTTTTATCTGTCCATTGTTATACGCTGCCACGTATTTTCGCAGAATTTGTTGATTCGGTCAGTCCGATAGAAGACCACCCACCATTCGAGAGGTTTATCCTGCCCAATATTTAATTTTATTGGCATATGAAATTCTTATTTTATGTATGCGTTCTTAACAAAATAAAGTTAATTATATTTTTTTTTTAAATTGGTACCCTTGTTGAACGTCTCCAGCGTGTCTCGTGGTTCGATTGAATCAAACATCTGTCTGTCTGTCTGTCCGCGTAATTTCGTGTAACGTCCGTAATTTCGTTCGAATTCACGGCTAAAAAAACAAATTAAACGGCCGGAGACAGGGCTTGAACCCCGGGCCTGCAAATCCGTAGGAGGTAACGATAGCGATGTTGCTATCGCCGAGCCTGTATTACCCGTCAAAAATACAATACATACGGGACTCAGCAAAGGCGCGAACCATTTCGCGTTCCGCCCAACCGCCAGGATTTATAATACTACCTTTAACTGCCGGCAGGGGAATATAAAGAAAATTGGGTGTCGATTAAATAAATAAAAAAATAAGTAAATACTTATTCTTTAGGAACCGATAGGTAAAAGTAACGTCATTTTTGATGGGTTACAGCTAGTAGGTAATTTATATTTCGAACCAAAAAAACAAATTCTGCGCAGGAGACATTTAACGATTTTTTCTATTCATTCGTTTTGTCGAAATACTTTTTATTTTGTCGGAAGATTTCTGCGATGCGAACATTTTTGCCGTTTGAACGACTGAAGTTATATATTTATACACTTTAATAATAGCAACCCATTCGTTGTTCCTAAGAACGTTAGCCCTGAAATTTATTGAGAAAATTTATCGAGTTGTATTACAAAAAGACAAGTAATCTATTTATTTATATATAAAAGACAAAGCAACGACTTAATTTTTTTTTAACATTTTGATTAAATATTTCTTATCGGAACTGGATTGGAATATTGTTGGTTATAGTGTGGTTATATTACACGTAATCAAAACAGTATACCCAATAGTAATATGTCAAAACATCATAATAATATATATTTTTGTAATCAATATTATCAGCATCATATTATATTGTATTGTATTCGTTTGTAAAGAACATTATTATTATAAACTAGTTGTTAACCGTAAAAAATGACTACTTTTACATGTCGGTTCCTAAAGAATAAGTATTTATTCATTTATTAATATATACAAAAACAAAGTTAAAATAAGTTACGGAAGAAGTTAGTTAACGACGAGGGACGGACGGACAGATAACGAAATTATTATAACTGGGATGGGATTTAAGTTAACAATTATCATATAACGTAAATAAAACACATTTAAAATAATAACTTATTTTACTGAACAGCTCAAGACACACAGACTAAACTGCTTGTTTCTAAGAACGTGCAAAATTGTAAAAAAACACTGAAGACGTCTTGCGTCAGCTAACGTGACCAATGACCTTTGATAAAGAACGCGGTATGTTGACTAAGGTCAGTAAAATAATAAACGTATAATAAATTGTAAAGGAAAGAAAGCTGCGGCAGACGTCTAACGTAATCCGCTATTCAAAAAATAAATATTTTCATTGAATGATCTGGCAGTCACTTCATGGTGCGATTTTTAATTTAAAAATACATTTTAATTTTTTTTACACATATTTTTACGCATATTTGAGTTATTATAACTATTATAGCACTACGTGCCCCCTGTTCTACGCAAATAGATTGACAAAATTATGTATTTAAGTTAGTTTTCGTTATACCTGATGATGAGAGGGACTGCACCTCTCGAAACTTCAGTAGTATTCAGATAAATAACTAAAATATTGTATGTGCAGTACAACGTTTAAATAACAAATATTTCTTAAAGAAATTAGTTAGCCAAAAAATGTTCTTTTATTGCATACTTATTGTTATTTCGCAGATAATTTATAAATAACCTAACTTAAAAATCAAATATTAGTTAGTACTTGAAATAAAAAAGGGACGAATAATTAAAAAAAAATTGATGTTTTATTCCACCTATAAACCTAATTAATATTCTTTTCAATATGGGTAGAGAAAACACTGAAAATAAATTAATGGAAATTATAAAATAAAACTCTTTAGTAAAATGATGAAAAAAATATATAATGATAGTATTATCATTATATATTTTTTTCTCTTCTTCGTTTTAAATATTTATAAATTTTTTATCTTATTTGGAAAACGACTGTTAGAATAATGTATTAATTTATATTATGTATTTATCTAATTATCTTATTTGGAAAACTACTGTTAGACTAATGTATTAATTTCTATAATATATTTATCTAATTTAACTTTTTATTGTATTAATTTAATTAAAATATTTGTATCGTTTAATCTAATTTAAATTTTTATAATGTACTAATTTACTTGAACTCTAAATCATTAAATAATTATATATACTAATGAGTACCAACAGTCGAATATTGTGTTTTAAAATTAAATATATAACTTAACCCTAAAACAGGCCAGCCTAGTTGGGTAGATACATATTTTATTATATGATTGTATGATAAATTATTATTGTATACTTTTATTTGTAATTTAATTTAATGTAATGTTATGTTAAATAAATAAATAAAATTAAAATAAAAATTCATATAAACTGAACACAATATACGACTGATTCTTATAACCTATAAACACAACAACCACAGCCCCCTGTAGGTATATATATTCATTTGTAAAACTTTCAATTATTAAATGTATAATGCTGATTAAACTGGAATATACAAGATAAAATTATCAAATTTACTTGAATAAAAAAAAACAAAGCTAAACAAATTGACTCAACTTAAAAAATATGTGTGTTTACTTATTTATATTGTGCCTGAAATAGACCTTTAAATATAAAAAGAATCACGATAAGCTACCAGGATATCAGAATACACGAGTAGTAATACTTCTGATTTCTGTTGAATTGAAACTGCAAAAACGTACCGCGTAAAACGTCCCGCCAGCTCTGATGAGAATGATACCAGGTGTTATCGGTATGATCACCTCAGCCTCTTCTATCATCTCCCCGCAATATTCGGATGTCACTCTCGCCACCGGTCACAATACAAACAACAACAAAACTCTCGAAGCAAATCAAAACAAGCGTTCGAAGGAAATCAACTCCGCCGTAGAACGCGACCCATTTAGTTCGGCGGTCGAGGCGACACTAAAGTCGCGCGAAATTAAAAGCACGACCGGCAATGGTTTTGTTATTATGCGAAAAGAAAATCCAATCAACTCGTTGTCGTACCTGGTCGGAGAAGGTTTGTGGTCACGTGGGTTTTTCCGCGAGGAAGATTTAAAAAAATCCCTGAAGCGAGGTACGGGACCGCATAATGAGAATCGTTAAATGCGAAGTATTTCGTTTTTTTTATCTGTCTGTGCGCGCGTTTGAGGTCTGATCAAAATATACATGGAATTTTTGATCTGTCGTAACTTTTTATGTTGTTGGGACACTTTGTCCCTGATGTATCTTGACATTGGTAGCCGTATTGGACGCTCTTTTGTGTCTAGAAGAGAAACTAGTAGAACGTTCTCGAGGCATCGCGAAATCAACGTTTTGCATAAAAGGCGAGCGGGCACGCGCGCATAGGGATGCTGTTGTTATTTGACAGAGCGACATAGAAGACAGCGAACTGTGCGAGTGTGGCTAGCAGTGTTAATAAGCGATAATAAATTAAGGCAGTACCGTTTAGAAATAAATTCGACCACTTAGTGCGAATTACGAAATTGGCGTGAATTATTTCGAACCTTTGAGGAATATTTTAGTGACATTTAGCGTGAATTTAAGAACGGTTCTCTGATAAAATTCGTTTCCAATGACTTTATTGTATTTAGTGTTTCATTTGCTTTCCACAGATGCAATCCCGTGACAATATTGTTGCCTGTCGAAAATGATCTGCGATTTTCAATTTACGTAAAACAAACGTTTCTGGCCAATTGTGTGCGTTATGTTGCCTCACCCTCCGTATTCGCCGGACATTGCTCCCTGTGACTACTTTTTTTTCACAAAAAAAAATGAAATGATGAAGTTTGTCAACATTGTGACGGTAATTTGAACAATTCTGAAAATAAAAAAAAATGTTATTTGGTGGTGGTTACCGCTATTCAAATATATAAAAACATCACCAGCCAATATTTCTGTAATTGTGAGGAAAATATTGGCTTTAATTTAAAATTTTACCTCTTTAGATAAATAAATTAGTAGATATGTGTGAAGTAAACTTATTTCTACCAATTTGAAAAGTAATATAACATATTACTAACTTTATATAAAATTCATCAAAAACTTATTTATTAGTCAAAACTCCATGCTGCAATTTTTCGCAAGATTTTTCGTAATGATATAAATAAGTAGCTTAGGCTTCGAATAAACATCGACACTACAATTCATGTATGTGTAACAAAATATTGATGTAACTATTTTAATTTAAAATAATTTATTTGCCTTTTTGCACAACTGTTGGGTGTTGAAAAGTGGTATTGCACCATTGTATATCTAGACACAAAAACACAGAATGCAATTTCTGCTTCCAGTCTTTTAATAACAATTATTTATAAATAACTTCTTCTTCAAACATAGCAAAATTAATTTGTGGTGACATTATAATTATAATTTTTAGAAGTTAACTTTGTATATACCACTATTTTATTTAAAAAATTCAACATGTTTCAAAGCCAATGGCTTCTTCATCACGATAACAATAGCATACATTTGTTATCCTGGTGAAGAATCGATATCGTAAATATACGACGTGACATGGAGATGTCATTTAGAGAAATAATGTCAACATGGCAACGTATGTGTAGGACCGATATGGGAGCTTTAGCTCATAAAAAGGTCCTGGGAATGCGGTGGACGTCCATTCACTGACACTAGGTTCTTTGAATCCTTATTCTCGCCTTTCCAGGTGAGCCTTGCTCTTTTAATCAACCAATCGGATCTGGATCTCCGTCGAGTATCCTTTTAGGGATCACGAATTCCAAAAAGGATGATAATCTGACGAGGGCGTATCCGTGACAATTAATTTGATTTCATATTTTATTTTAAGGTCTTGACGAAGGTATAATGTTGTGTCTTACGTCAGGTATGAAAGGTCGACGTTAAATTGATTAAAGTGGTTTTTAAAAAGTTTTTTTTTTTAATTAATAATTTGGTCCTAGGAGTTCGAGGAGCCAAAGAGGAGGTCTCGAAAAGGCTTTTGTAGTCTCCCGTATCTTGCGCTACTTTAATATAATACAATCAAGACCCAATCTGTCGTACAGTTAAAGTTAATTACTATTAAAAAAGTATGTTATTTTTTAAGTTATACTTCTATAGGTGCGGTTTGAGGTAAAAATTTACTTATGCAACGCAATGCGCGCGCATCATGCGACGGAAGTTTTCACACCAAGAAGTTATTAAATACAAAACATTATTGCCGCCATATATGCAAAGATGCGGTGACATCTATAGAGCAAAGCTCGATAGATGTCACCGATGCGCTGAATGATGTCCGTCTCTTTGCCGACAATATCTCTTATCTCTTTAGTTGTCAGTTCTTGCGGCTGGTTAGTTTCGCGCTTCCATTTGTTTAAATAGTTTCTATAAACTGTAGGTAAACATAAAAATTTCCCAAATCCCTAAATAAAATAAAATCGCGTTGTAAATAAAGTCTAATATTTTTATGCAGGCACAATATTATTTCATAGCGTGAGACGTGTTTTCTTTGGCCACGTGACTCGAATTTGGCACCAATTATGAGACAACATGTGCCAAATATTCTACTCATACTAATGCGTGTGCATGTAACTACGCCACTTGCTATTCATTGTCTTATTTTTGTAATTTTATTGCATTCCAGAAAGGGTTACCGCAAGCAAAAATGAAAGGAATACGATCAACTTTGAAATCAATCAAAATGGATTAATAAATAAATTAGTTAAATAAATCCTATTTGTTAAGAATGAAAGCATTATCAAACATAATAATTTCGTTGCCTGTCCCTCTATTCCCGTAACTTCGTGTAACGTTCGTAATTTTGTTCGAATTCACGGCTAAAAAAACGAATTTAAACAGCTGAAGATGGGGCTTGAACCCCGGGCCAGCAAACCCAAATCGGCCGCTCAACGCATGTTACTACCGCCGCCTGTCGGTGGAGCATCAATAAATACTACAAATATGTACTAGGGCTTAGCAAAAGCGAACCAATGCAATGTTCCGTCATTTTTATATATATAATATCGTAACGAGTTTCGAAAATTGAGTTGAACTGAGCATAATGTAAGTTTTCCGATCGATATAGAATATTTTACAATAGAACACGCGAAAATATACTTGAAATTTCGAGAATAAAATTCTCTAAATAAGCAACAACGCCATCGCTACCTCAAACGGTCGTAGTTTGATAGCTGCGATAAACCACAAAAGGTGAAATAAAGAAACGAGCCAACTATGCATCAATGCAAATCAAAAATACCTGCATGTGGAATATTCCAGTGGAAAATCCAGTTAAGTTTATAGTTTGTTTTATTTATAAATAAATATTTAATTAATTTTAAGTGTAGCATTTGTTCCCACCGGCGAGAACACGCGACAATATTTAAGAAAATTCTCTCATTGGTGTTTACCAAGTTAACAAATACAGTAGCCGGCAAACATCTTGAAATTTTACGGCGTAGTGGGTGGAAGTTTGCGCATGTACCTTTCCACCAACGAGACCCAAATTTTGTCTTCTGCGCATTCCCCCACTACGCCAAAGAATTTCATGAAGTTTGCCGGCAACTGTAACAATGTTATTATATATTACGGTCCAGGTGCAAAGCTTATATTTATGGTACAACATTTTAACTAACAGATTTTAACTAATATCATTTCTAAAGCGCTATTTCTAGTGTTGGAATATTTCTAACATTCTCGGGGATAAATTTTCCAGGATTATGCTGATATTGACTATGCACCTATTTATCGGATTGAAGAAATGAAACAGGCTTAAAAAGTTATTATATCTTATTCGAAGAATATTAAAAAAGTAAGTTATTTATTTTGAGGTGAAAGAAGGACATTACATTTCAGTTGAAAAAATAGAGCATGCCTTCCCTCTGGATACCACATGGTAAATAACTCTATTTATGTTGCATTGGCCATTGTGAAATGAACAGTCACAATTTTTTATTTCTTTCGTGTAAATTCTTGTCGTTTCAGCAACCTCCATTTGTCTCTGTTCGGCGCAGCTAATAATTCTTGGTAGGAAGCCACTTTTTTCTTTTTTAATAATATATGATTTGGCATTTTTCTTCGAAGTCTTTTTCTATTTTACATTTTAGATTTTGTGTCTCAACATGTTAGACATTTGACCATTAATTATTCAAACATTGTTTAAGCATTTAAAATTAGTAACACATATTACGACAAGATATGTAGCTGTATTTTATTTATAAACATGTAAGTAGTTAATTAATAAAAATATTATATACTTAAGCCAGGAATTACAACATCGAGCGTTCAAAACAAACTCCACTCGCGCAGGTGTCGGTCCTGCTTGTATACGCAAAACGCTGGTTTTTCGAACCTCCTAGATTACTACAGTGTTTACTTTAATTTTCTCGTCGTTTCCAGATGTTTGTAGACGTTCCCGAATATTATAGGTAATACTAGAGATGTAGAAGGTGCTAAAAAGTTCGATCTGATTGTTGCCATCGACATATTACGAGGGATTCTGTATATTAATTTACAATTTTGACAGAGTTTTCCAATTTCAATAAATGACGTGAGTACCTATGTATTTTCTCGATTCATCGACGGCCCAGCTGAACACTACTCCAAAAGATGCGTTCCAGAAGTGTCTCCAACAATAGCTGGAACGCTGGAAGAAGTGTATTCAAGGAGAATACTTTCGAGGAGATTAGAGTAGGTACAGTGTTTATGAATAAATTTAATATGTTTCTACCGATAAAGTTCTATATTTTTAACATACTTCCTATGTATTTCCCCATATTTTAGAACAAAGTCCTTGTTTTATTTGGAAGCTGAACTTAGATGTTTGCGGCTGGTGGAAGTATTTCCTTTAAACGTATCCTTGTTGACATATTGATATATATATATATATATATAAATACTTTTTGTCATATACAAACCCGTATGTCAATAATGACGTATAGAAGGAAAAAAGGTTTCTACGATTCTATTTAAATGAAATAAAATTGTTGTTTTATTCTAATTTTCAACAATAATGTTCTTTCGGCATAGAAGTTTCTGAATGAAATAAAACTGTATGTATATAGACTATACATGAATATTGCTGTATAGTGATGTGACATAAGATAACAGTGTTATTATGGGACCTTGTATTCTTGGCCTATTACTAAATAAACACAATATGAATACTTATCTTTTATAAAATCAATGTTTTTCTAGCCGTTTTAAAAGAGTCTTAGAAGAGTTTACGCAAGCTCCAATTATTAAAAAAAAATATAAACAAATGATCAATTTCATTTAGATTTGTAATTCATTCATTGTGGATTATAGCAACTAGCTTGCTTAGTAAAATGGTTTAGAACATCCACCTTTGCATTCAATTATATTGTCCCGGTGACGAGGTTTGAATAAAATTCCAAAACAATCTACTGATGTACTGTAATAATCTACTGTATTCGCAGAAATCGCGTTTTGTCACAACAGAAAACTCACGCTCGGCCGCCCGCCGCGTCTTATATACTTGCAGACGCCCGTTCTAAAAGTTTTTCTAAAAACAACACATCTATCTTTTGCACTTCTTTTTATTCTTATCTCTTGTCCTTTTTACTAAGTAGATTGGTCCTTTTCTATCCGTTCCTTATTCCCTTTTTACCTCTAATTCTTTGACTCTCATAGTTTGTCCATAACTTAAAACTTTCATTTTTTTGTTTTCTATTATATAACTCAAGTTATTGTTGCTTTATGTTAATACACAACATGTCAATTAATAAGATGGTTCCTATACTGTTCAATAATCATGTATAATCTCTTTATATGCACTGTTAGTTTCTCATAAATAAATAAATAAATCTCTTGAAAGTGCGCTATAATACAACTCAGCCCTTCTGGGCGTTTTCTGACTTCTCAATAATGTCAGATTTACGTTTTAATTTCATTTCATTGCCGAGAAATCGGCATTTATTATACAAAAATTTTTACAATATTTTTTTACACGTTATCTATAATTTAAGTATTTAAGTTAAGTAGTACAATACGTTTTCGCTTTTTATTATATCAATCTAGGTATTGAAATACCTAATAAGTTGCCTTCGTTCTTCACAATATGAGTAACATAGGTTATTTGTTAGATTGATCGCGAACGTTGCGGGGTATTCTAGACGGTTCTGAATCATTCTCAACTATGCGAGATCGTCCTAAAATTTTCGATGCAGCTTATTTCGAAGCACTGGAAGTACCTCTGCAGTGGTAGCGCAGTCTTAATCAGAAAGCGGAAAATCCATTTGTCTGAAGCAGCAATAACTCTCGAAAAAGCTGTCTGGCATCGTGCAATTTGCGTAACTTATTCTGTCTGGAATTTACAGGTCGAATATTTATTTTAGCTCCTAACGTCCCACCATAACGGTTTTCGTTTTTTTTATAGATTACACGCACCAATTTTTGGAAGGAAGTTCCGTTGACTGGTAGAAATCGTAAGGAAAAATTGTTTTACCCCCTAATTTTTTTAATTTAGTTATATAACATATATGTATCTTATTATAGTTACCATAAGCCAATATTAACATGATACAATATGATAAGATTTAAAATAGTTTTTTTTTTATATTATTTATAATTATTATTATAAATTATACTATTTTATATCAAATTTTTAATAAATGAATACTTTTCCTAAATAATTAAATGCAACTTTTTTATTGAATTCCTTACTTTAGATTATTTGCATTTAAAAAATATAGAAAATAAAAAACAGAGAGAGAGAGATCCATATCACCGCAAAGATATTTTTATTTGATTTCTTCATTACGCAGATACAATACAAATGGAGTATTATATAATTTTAATGAAAATGTACGATCGTATAATGTGAGATAAGGAATTAATTTTAGAATACCAGTATAGTAAATATCCATAAAATGCATGTGGATAGGTTATGACATTTCTATTTATGTATACCAACTTTGTTGAAGTTTAGACATATATTTTAGATTAGTCATTTTAATACAGTCACAGATATTAAAATGTTCGTTTGTAATATTTTAAATATTTTTCATGACACATGTGACACCATTTTTTCAGCTATACAGAACACGAGGAAATTAATGATTGGAAAGATAAAGCAAAGCCATACATATTTAGGGAGGGCGTTGCGGAATGAAAAATTGTTGCGTGTTCATACGGATGTTTATTTCTCACCAGAGATATGCTTCGGTAGCAAGCGAAGGTATACAAGTAAAATAACAGAGTAAGACCGAGAACATGCGTGATGGGGAGGACCGCCCGAATTAATGGCTAAGAACCTACTCGATAGTAGAGGCTCGACACGATGTGACCTCATCCTGATGCAATCTGACAATGCATTATCTTGGTTTGCAATATCGTATACCTCTTATAAATTAACCTACACATTTGAACTGATTCAGCAGTATTATCATAACAACACAATACTGTTTGACCCACTAACCTAAATTATTTTGTCGGCAAAACAGTTTTGCAACAAGTAATTGGGTCAAGTATGCACGAAATTGAGATCGTAAGATGCGAACATGGAATGCGTGTCGCATCAATATTATTATTATTTTAAAACTAAGCTTAACGCTTGTTCTATGAAAATAGGACTAACTTGTTGGTCTCCCAAAATGTGGCAGAGAGGAATGCCAGGACAAAAATGCAATCACAAAATAATGATCTAGGCGAATGCAAACACCTATAGTCAACTATTGGATGGTGTCTAGGACAGAGATACATGGCGAGTATTGCAACGACATGATCACAGTTCTTAAGTTAGAAAGAAGACTAAATAATATTCATTATTATACATATATTAAGTTAATGAAATATAATTATAATTTTACAAACATTAGTAAATTCAAAGTGTGAACCTTAATCATTTTTGCGGCCACTCGAGTTCTACATTTGAGCAAGTTTTTAAATGAATTTCATGTGACAATTATAATTTTTATGAATGCCTTGATATAAGTTTGCTCGATATCTGATTATTTTGTAAGATGTTATTTTAGTGAAACATTAATGGGTCAAAGACACGAATACCCCTAAAAAATTTGAAAGATTAAAAAAATACATTTTCAGCAACGCTAGATAGATTTATGACTGTATCTATCTCTCTGAAGTTATTTATAATGCTAAAATAAGGTCACAATGCAAACTTCGCTGCGCTTATTTTTCAAGAGACCTAGTAAGAAACTGGAAGATGATAATTCAGTTAAGATCAACATCTTCAAATATTTTTGATTTTTATAGCGTTAACTTTGTGGTTGGATATAATTATTAATTTTAATTTATTAAAAACTTTATATTACCCACTTGGAGTAACTTTACATCTACCGGTTTCGACACCAATGTATCTTCGTCCTCAGGATGGACGCATACTAACTATCCTTTACTTATTTTAGTAAACAAATTAATTTTTGAAAGGGGCGTGGCTACGGTTATGGTGAGGGTAATTGGTAAATTTAACTGGATATTAGTGTTGGTATTTTAACCGGTGACACCCTAACCGTTATTTGAGATTTGTACCTGATTGCGTCAATGATTAGCAACTGTATTTTTTGCAATTTAACGGGCAACTATGGGTATAGGTCTTTTCATATAAGCTTGCAATTGAGTTAGTGTGGGTGCAGTGCGTAATACGCGCATTATTTCGTTGTGTTAAGTTTACGCATACGCCCCTCTCGTATCCGTAAACTTAACGAAACAATACGCATATTACGCACTGTACCCACACTAACTCAATTGCAAGCTTATGTGAAAAGACCTATCCTAGACAGTAATTATATCTCAATTACCAATCATCAGTACAATCAGATAAAAATCCCGAACTGTACTGAAATAACAGGTTAAAATAATGGTTTAACCATCTCTACTGGATATTAATTATATTGGCTTTAGTGTTCAGGTATTTCTCGATTTCTAATTTACCTATCTAAGTTATCCAATCTAAGGCCTCTTTTATATATATGGAGAATCTCGATACCGTTTTATTTTTTTAAATCGGTAGACGTAAGGTTACTCCAAATGATTACCTAAAAAAAAGTTTTTAATTAATTAAAAGTAATAATCAACACCTTCGGTAGCTTTTGACTTGTACTTAAAGAAACAGCAGGTTAGGTTCATTTAAAAAATTAAAATAATAATATTCATGGAAGTTATTGCATATTAACCATGTTCATAGCTGGATCCGTCTTACACTTGCAATAGTCTGTGATTCTCGGGTCTTAAAACTTTGTTCTTCGAAACTGAACGAGATAATGGGAAAAAATATAATTATACCTATTTAATAACATGAATTATGACGACATTACCTGCTGATCTAGAAAATTATTGAGACTGACGCTCCCTTCGCTGCGGCTGTCTTCGGAGTCGGTCTCGATCCACAGCGGCGAGGAGTACTTGAAGTAATGAGCGTCCATCGTCCACTTATCTTCACCAGGAGTCACTCCGCCCATCTCCACTTAAAGCGAAGAACATGGCCAAATTGCAACTGCTCGTCATTAGCTCTTCTCGTATTCACTCACCGGAATTCGCTTACGGTTATAATATTTGCCACGTTGCAAGAAAAAGTCACTTTGTCATGACGATTTTCAAATCGTTTGTCTAACGCTTCGTATTTTTTTACATTCAGTCCATAATTTAGTTTTACCAATTTATCAAATTTATATAAATATTATAGAGAATACATAAATTGACCAATATTTAATTTTTAAAAATATTTATTTATTTTAAGCCTTAAGGTTGTTAATCTACAAATCATTCCTTAAATTTATTCGATTTGAGACACCTACCTAGTCTTTATATTATACTTAATACAATTTACAATTTATTTATCTTTAAGACACTTTTTATTATTTATTTATTTATTTTTATCATTATTTGTGTACTATGTAAAAAAACTTACATTAATTTATTATTTTTCATTAATAATTATTAATTAACCGTAAAAAGTGTATTATATTATATCGTATTAAAATGTTCACAAAATACCCAAACTTGTACTTTAATGTCACTATAGGAACATCTATTTGGGTCATTAATGACCTGTTGACGGTCTGTATGTTAAAAAATAAAAATAAAAAAAATAAATTTCATATTTATTAAATTATTAAGAAATAAAATGTTAGTTATGTATGTATCACAACCATTTTTACAACAAGTAAAACGTGTCGTATTTTTAAACCATGTAAATAAATTTTAAAAATTAAGTAAACTTAATTTATAATTGACTTTAAAAAATTCAAAATTAACTGGTGGTTAGGAGTTTGACACCAGCATTATTTGCATAGCACACGCGTTTAGCTTAGTTTGAAAATAGTAGGAATATTGATGCGACACGTAAAAATTTTTTAAAAAGTTTTATGAAATAGATTGTTTGACCTTTATATAAAAAAATAATTGTTTATTTCTTATTGTTTCATGTGTTTATATTCAATAAGTTTTAAAAAACGTAACTTCACTGGCTAATTTCAGGTTAAATGACGAATGCGTTAACTTCTCAGATTTTCAGACATATTTTAAAAAGCGAAAATATTTTTAACAAAAATTTGGCAAGCCTAAATCGTCCTTGAGTCGCAGTGCGCAATGGCGAATTTTCCAATTTTAATTATTAACAATCCCGCTGGTACTCAGATGTATGGATGATGATGCGATAGATATGAAAGGTCCGTCTGTTTTCGAATGAGAATATATTGTTTTTTTTTCAAAAAAATTTGGACATAAAAATGTTTAAAAAACTTTAAAGTGCAATAACTTTTGATCTACTTGCGACTCTTTTCACCGTGTTTTTTTTTTAAATTTTTAATTCTTAATTTTAGCATATTTACCTTTATATTAGAAGATAGTGTAATACCAACTTAAAAATATTTTTCAAAATTGTTGAGATATCAATTGACTTTCAATTTTACCTCGAAAGCTAATCGTAAAATAGAAAAAAGATTTGTAATCCAATCATATTCCTTTACAAAGTGAGATAAAATTGACAAGATTTTTTATTAGTTTTATTAAACTATTATTTTTAAATGAATGCCCCGAGCAAATGAAAACCTATCATTATCCAGTCAAACAAATGAGTTATCTCACAAACAATTACATCTTTGATTTATATGGCATATTAATCTTTTTTGTCTGAGAATTAACAGTACTTATTTAAAAAATGCACACAGGTGATGAAACTTGAATATTTTTTTCCCAAATCTTAATTACTTTAAATTATACACTTGATTTTGCACTGCACCTTCTTAATTGGCCTGATCTACAGCAATTAGCAAAACACGTTATTTAATAGATCAAATTAAATTGATTTAGAATTTTTATATTCATTTTAACACTGCTAAACTGAATTACAATAATAATTTATCTCATTAAAAAAATATGGAATATCTTAACATTATTTGATGATACATTTTTACACCTTACATTTTTCTTTGGACACCGTTGCACTTAAATTATCAATATTTATATTACTTTACTTTTAATTATCAATCAATGGAGTCATCATTATTTTCACAGATTTAAACAGGATCTTCGCAGATCACGACAAGCCTCTACAGCCCGAAGTAACATAATATTCGCCTGGGATAACCGCGGTGTCACGTGAACAACGGATGTGTCACACCTGATCAGCAGGGATTGTAATCGCTCTCAGTTTCCGGACACAAATCGGATGCTGTAGGTACGAGAGACCGATACGTCAATCGGTAGACAACTATTTGAGGTGTACTTGCGGACTGAAGTTCGCGCATCGCCGGAGATGCTTGACGCTTGACACAAGACACAGCGGGGACGTAATTAATTGCCTTATCGCGAAATTCATTCTTGGATGTGACCGAGGTAACAGTGTCGCGTAGGTGGGCCGACAGTCGCCAGGGAAGGGGCATTCGACCAAATAAGTGACATTTTGGTAGACGTCGTGTAATTGAAATTGGCACGATTGCATCGAAACAAAGTAAACGGAGCTCTGCAATGAATGCAATTATGGCCAATAAGAACCTGTCAAAGGAAGCAAGACTAGCGTACATAATGGCGCGCCAACTCTGGTGTATGGAAGCGAAGCCTGGAATTGGCAAAAAAGTAATGAAGGTAGACCTGAATGCGGTAGAAACGTCACAATGGCGCTTGTGATAGAGTGAGGAATGAACAAATTAGAAGTGAATGTAATACTGGCTGTAGCGTGGTTGACAGAATAAAGAAACGAGTGCTGGGATGGTTTGGTCGTATATAAGCGAGGAAAGGATGGTTAAGAAAATGTATGGGGCGAGTGTTGAAGGCAGCAGGAATAGAGGGCATCCGTGAAAGACATACAAGTATTGGAGGATGGCCCTGTTAAAAGACTCAACAACAGAAGAGCATGCATGAGAAGATGTAGAAGAATTAGAGAATATAGCCGAAGCAAAAGTGGTGTACTAAGATAGAAGAATACGGCATTCTATTCTCTCTGAAAACGATTACATCGAAACAGAGCCGTTCTGAGACAGGTGCAAATAGTAACAGATAAATAAAGAAAACATATAGTTATGAAAGTAATAGTCATGAATAGAAAATATTCCTTACACTTCGGGCAAAATGTAGACAGTTATGGAGATAAGCGACATTAAAGATTGCATGTTTTAATATTATTTTATTCGTGAAAGTTATTTATATATCGAATATTAAAAATACATTAATTAAATTAAATTAAAAATACATAATGCAACTAAAAAAATACATGATATAACTGCATGACATACTGTAGAACTGTAGAGATAAGTCTACGTTTTACAGAAAATAAGTCAGAAATATTGAAAAAAAAATGCATAGTTTGGTGTCGCTAATCTCCGTAATTGAAGACATTTCACCAAAAGTGTAAAAAATATTTTCTATTCAAAATTTCTTCTTCTTCTTCTGCTTCATCTAGGACTGCGTCCTGTCATTGCTCGGAGCTTGTTCCTGGGATACAGATATATGGAAGACATATGGAATTTGTGCAAAAGTTTTTGAAGATCGTCTTCGGTGTTGGCTATTAATACCGCATCATCAGCATAGCATATTATATCTATCTGTTTGTCTCCCATGTTGTAGCCTAGATTCATTGTTTTGACATCTTCTATTAGCTTATCCATGATGATGTTGAATAAGAAGGGGCTCAAGCTATCTCCCTGTCTGATGCCTACTGCGGCTGGGATTTCTTTCGATAGATCATTGTTTACTTTTATGCGCATTTTGTTGTTAGTATTCAAGTTATGAATAGCCTTGATGATGGGTAGTGGTACATCTTTTTCCGTTAGGATATCTATAACATCTTCTAGAAGCACTCTGTCAAAGGCTTTTGTGAGGTCAACAAAACACATATACGCCGGTTTATTATATTCAATGGATTTTTCCCTTATTTGTCTTACCACGAATATTGCGTCAGTGGTAGACCGGTTTTTTCTGAAACCTTGCTGTTCATCACAATTTTGAATTATGTTCTCCAGTTTTGTTTTTACAATGCTTGTGAAGAGTTTTTGCGATGCGCATAAAAGGGATATTCCTCTATAATTTTCCGGGTTTGTTTTGGAGCCTTTCTTAAAAATAGGGATGGTGATACTCAGTTTCCATTCGTTTGGTATTTCAGATTGCTCTAAGATTTTGTTGAAAAGTTTATTTAATTCTTTCGCTACCTTTATGCCTCCATATTTTATGAGTTCGTTTGGGATTTCATCTATTCCGGGAGATTTTCTATTTTTTAACTTCTTTATGGCTGAAATCACTTCGTTATTGCTCAGGATCACGTTTGATCCTTCGTCATGGCCATCGTCCAGCGTGACAGTTCTCGCTTGGTTAGCACTCCCAAGCAAGTTTTCAAAATAGTTTTCCCACTCAGTTATAGATATTTTATTTGTTTGTATGTATTCATTTATAGGTTTTTTTTGTTTTCTAAGCATGTTCCATACCCTTCGCTGTGCTCCGTAAAAATCTCTCTCCATGTCTCTGGTAAATTTTAGCCAGTATTCCTTCTTTATTTTATCTATTTCAGCATTGACCCTGTTTCGTACGGATTTATACTTTCTGTATTCTTCTGATGTGGGGTTGCTTCTATACATTAGATAGCTATCCCTCTTTTCCCTTGCTAGGTTTTTTACATTCTCATTATACCATGGTCTCTTATTAGGTTCAGCATTCACATTTACTCTTTTTCTTCCTAGGGCCTCATCTGCAGCATTGTTGATGTTAGTTTTAATCTTTTGCCAAGCATCTTCTACGCTGTCACTTTCGGTCACCCCATTTTGATTCATTTTATCGGTCACTCTGTTGACATAAAGTCCTCTTGTGCTATCATTCTCCATTGATTGTAGATTGAGTTTTGAGATGTATTTAGGTACCTTGCGTCTTCTCTTTGGTCGCTTCAGTTTCATTTTGCAGAGAACTAGATGATGATCGGAACCTATATTTGCCGAGGATAGTACTCTGACATTATTTATTGTAGAGGGATGGATATTTCTATTCGTTATTATGTAGTCGATTACGGATTTATCTCCCCTTGTGTTTTCAAAATTTAATGAAGAAAACTCTCCCAAAGTTATTGCTAATAGCTACTAGATACTCTATTTTACATTGTCACCTGGTTAATCTTGACTATTTACACATGCCTTAACTTAAAATTTTGCACAGAAACTTTACCCCTATGCCCTATTCTCGTTTTGATTTATCTCGATACATCAAAGATTGGTAACTGAGATATAAGTATTGTCCAAACAATAGTTGCTTGTCGAATTAAAAAAAGCTACCAATTATAGATATATCAGATTCAAAGTCAAGTGACGGTTACTGTGTAACCGGTTAAAATACCATCACTAGCAACGTGGTTATATGAGAATAAGAGGATTATTCGGTTCCAGTCTTTGTGATACGATCGAAAAGTGACGGGGCTCGTTAATTCGGGCCTATTTTCAATAGATTACGTTATCATAAAAATAATTTTTAGACCGCTATCACATAATATTGTACATTCCGTCAATTTTGATGTTTATTTATTTATCATTTTTATATTATTTTACTAATTTCTTCATTCAAACTTTCCAAATATAAAATTTACCTCAATATTTCCGCTAAAATTATACATATATTAATATTTAATATATGCCTTGACATTTCTCATAGAAACTTTACGCGGAAATAAATAAATACGTTCGTCTACTTAGCTATGTTTTATAATAAGAGTACAACAAGATTTGTTACATTGGTAACAGCATCGTTATAATATCCTGAAACGGAATAGACGACACGTAAAGTTCCTATAAGAAATGTCAAATGTCATCTCATCAAAATTGATGAACTGTGCAATATTATATTACAGCCGTCCAGACGTGATTGTTAAGACAAAATGCAAATCAATAAAAATAATCACGATTTTATGCTACTTAATCTACTACTATGTACACCGATTCATGACAATGTACATTTTAATAATTGGCCTGTTTTTCATCCTTAACATAAATTTTCTAACTGTGAATTATATTAAAAAATGATAACACTGTTTACTTTCACTATTTAATATTTATAACAATTAGAACACTTTCTATGGTAACGCATCGTCTTTATTACTACCTAATAATACTAAAGGACGGCGTGAGGTGTGGGAGGGGGGAGATTAGAGTCGAATGGATGTATGGGCGTGGTGAATAAGCACAGAAGACGAGACGTAATAAAAAGTGTTTGAATATTAATAACATTTTTGTTACAATTAATCGCTAATCTATTTCCTTTCCATTTTACAAATGTTAATTAATAAAGTAAAAGTAGAGCTAATTATAATCAGCGCTGCTAAAACAAAATATCTGAGACTAAACAGTAGACAGACAATTTTACCAGCATGGCTATTTATGGCTAGAGACCAAGCTCATAATTATAAATATCTGGTAATTATGATATCCAACAAGAAATAAATAACAAAATAACAAGATAAAATCCGGAGACCTTGTTACTTTGCTCTGCGGAAATTATTATCATCGTGGTTGCTATCACAGAATCTAAAGATGATATTATACACAATGCTGGTGCATCTGATTATTCTACACGAGAAGCATTCTATATGAGTATAGAGAGCAGGTCACAGGTGTTCCAAAGAAATGTCTCGTTTTTATTTTTGATGTCTATAGCGCTGGCTTTGTGGTTGGACAATTATTAATTTGAAAATGCTAACAAACTTTGTATAAACCACGATACTTGTTTTTAAACGTCAACCGGTTTCGATACTCTACTTTATTTATCTTCGTCAGAACGAACATTCAACATATCCATAAAATTATGTGTGTGTGCGTGCGTGGTACTATAACTATAACTCAAGTCGAGTCTATTATCTTTGTTTTGCGTTATCATAACAATCGTGTCATGACCGCTATTATACAACACTAGCAGATAAGCAATCGGTTTTTATGTATGAGTTCGAGTTTGACACATTTCCAACCACAGGTAAATCTAAAGCTAGAAATTAAACGTCAACAATATACTTGCCTACAGAAAAATTAAAATTAAAGTAAGAAAATATTAATATTGACTTTATCTTCTTAAATAATGTATATACATATATGTTATATTTCTACAGATTAACAAAATGTATTTTAAAATTATCTGTGCACCTCGTTTCATTAAAAGAAATCATACGACACCGTTATTTTTTTCAAACTAGCAAAAGCAAAACTACGCACTGCATACAGCGTTTAGCAAACATAATGTACCTACATAGATTGTACGCTTCGTCAATTTTGATGTAATGGCATTTGACAGATGTCCTGACATTTTTCATAGAAACTTACGCGTAGGTACATTGTAAGTACGTCGCGTATTTTTGAGTGTTGAGATATAATAACTATCTTTTTATTATGAGAACAAGAGGGAGTATCAAACCTAGCTTGTACATACCATGCGTACCTATGTTTGTACCTATATACCAACCTATATTACCTCTTGTACTGTACATATCTACCAACCTAATATTAATAAATTTATAAAATAGATTAGAATCCTTAAAATATTAGATAAATATTGTCAGACAGGATGACATTCATAATATGTAGGCTTAACTTAGCAAAATGTTATTTGTGTACCTGGTTAATCAAAATTGTTTAATTAGTAACCGAATTGAACTACATGAGTAAAGTAGACGTAAAAAAGTAAGAATCTTGATGTAGAAGATTGAAGTTTATTCGAAAAGATATTTTGACCATCCAATAAAAATATGTATAATTTTGCTATGTGTATCTTATAAGATAATTATGTGTATAAAATTGCTATGTGTATCTTAAAATTGCTATTACCATCTTAGAGAAAAATTCAGTACAGTGAAAGCGGATTCTCTGGTATAAGTACTCAAGGCTGTTCAGAAACCTCTGCAGAAATGGGTTATGTCATATGATTCTGGCCTTTAAGCAGTTATTGTATTTGCTGCACAATGTCAGAGAATTAGGTTAAGGTGAAAGCTGAGTAAACAGTGGGTTTGACATGGTTTCCTCATTTAACCTGAAAAATTAACATTTTGAAAATAAACAAAGAGTGCGAGATAGTTAACTCATCATCCACGTCGGTCCCTTGTGCCTGAGGATCGTGATCTTCATGACCTCTTGACGATTCTCCTCCATATTTCCCTACATCCTGCAGATCTGTAGCTTTATAGGTGCCTGAAGCTTTTTCAAGTTGGCCGGTCCAACGAGTGTGAGATCTTTTTCTTCGTCTTCTCTTCGTCGTTCGTGTGTCGATATTAAACTACATCTGAGAAAAATTGGTTAACTTTAAAGAGTCCACAAGACACCAAAGCAGACTTCGCTGTAGAGATGCAAAACACAGCCTGACTCAAGTTGAGGTCATTATTTGGAGACTTGTCTGATAGTACGTGTTCCCGACGCAAATCGCCGGGATTAAGTAAAAGGGTTGGGGAAGAATATGATGAAAAATCTGTAAAGAGGGTGGAGGGTAATACGGGAACGGAATTGTTTTGTGGACTATATATTTAAGGGATTAAAAGGAACAATACAAGATCCTTGACTACTATCGCTACCGAGATTGTCTCTGTCCTCCAGAATCCGATACGAACTCCAACAGGTGACGAATTCAATCAGATCAATTCAATCAATTGATCAGTCAGAATACATTGTTGTTATAACTGCACTGCAAAAATTCTTCTGAAAGGTGGAGTTCGATAATCGATAGTATCGGATATATCGGAAGTCGAGAGGTAGGTTTCAACTTATAAGGTGTAGGCGAGGAAGGAAGAAGGGGAGAGAGGTTGTGACGTAAACGCCAAAGATCCAAAATTCGCGAATATCAAACGCCTATTACGAATAAACGAATATATTAATGAATGCGAATACCGATCAGTAAGATTCCAATAAAGGCAAAAGGCAAATTTTATAAAACAACGGTCATGCTAACTAGACATTGTGAAAGAATATTGGATGAGCTTAAAGAAACAATTGGACAAGACGCATGGTCTGGTAGAGTTAGAATTGATTGGACAGATTGGAAAAGACTTTGCCTGAGTCTTTTGGGTGACCCCTATTTCTAAAATATTTTATTTTATTTTGTAAACTGTGTGAAAACAAATTTAAAGGGTGACTATTTGAAAAAAGGATTTTATTATTTGTAAAATAAGTTATACTATTAAAAAAATTTCTGATTTCAAAATTTCTTATTTACCTGTAATCCTATGTATGTAAAATTTCTAAGTCCTTGTTAATATCAAAGAAGCAAAGTAGTGAACAAAGTGATTTATTTTTATAATATTGTATAATGTTGCTATTATTTAAGGCTTAAAATTACAGTATTCAAACATTAAATATCTATGTCAATAAAAAAAGAAAAGTTTATAGAAATATATAATGTGCACTTTTTTTCAAGTCGTCTATAGAAGGAATGTCTAGGGACAGCCCTGCAATAATGTTTTAATTGCTATTAGTACTAACTAGTATGTTATCCATCCTAAGGTTGTGATGGTCAGGAAAATTGTTGAATATGGCATTAGAATGAGAAAAAAATGCGACGGAACATATTCTTTTGAAAATTTGGTCGCCATGAATATATAAATGTTATCATCTGAAAAATGTATGTGTGAAAAAAATATTTAAAAAAAAACACTGATTTTAAAATCGATGTACTCATTCTAATTAGTATTTTGATACCAATCATAGCTGCAATAATTCTGTTATTCGGGTCAATTCACATTAGTCTGCGATATCTTTTATTATCTCTATTATATAATAGTGTACATTTCGTAAATTTTATCGTGATATAAAATAAGTACTAATAGTATCTTAAAAATTAGTAGAATTAATTAATTAATTTTTTTCACATACATTCAGAAACTTATCCTAATGAATAAGTTTCTGGATGTATGTTGGAAATAACAATGTTGGAAATATATTGTCACTTTACGCGTACATAAATAAGTACATTCCGTATATTTTGTCTTAGGATGTTATAACGATATTGTTATCCTGTGTACAGAGGATTTTCAGGATAGATAAAATTCTGTTTTTTTTTTACAATAATATTAAACGTATCTTTTTAATATATTTAGCTTATTTCAAAGTATTTCTAACGTGTTTTTAAATATCAAATTTTTCCAAATAAAAGATTAGGGCCGGTCTTATAAAAATATCCCCAAAATGTTTTTAAAAATCTATATAATATCAATGTACGAGTACGACATCTATTAAAAAACAGTGACACTTCTTACACATGTTTCAATAATGTAAACAAGTCGAATACGGATGTAAAACGCTATTAAAGCCTCCTTCAGACGATAGATCGCGTAGAAACTCGTAATAAGGCATAAATAATTATTGGAATTTTTTAACCATTCAATGGAAAAGCAAATATAATCACGTACAATCATAAAATAAAGTGAAATTTCATGGTTATTAATATAAAGTATAATCAATATGCAGTATCAAGCCCCTGGCAAGCGTCTGTCCGTCTGGGCGAAAACTACTGAACGGATTTGTATGCGGTTTTTATAATTATGGTCTGCATTTCAAGAAGATTTGTGTGTAAAATTGTCCTAGCACATATAGGAACTGAGCATAAACGGTATTAGAGAATCAAGTCGGGAAAAAATTTGCCGCTAAAGCGCTCTCAAGGAAAACTCTGCCTAATTCGTTAGAGATACAAAAAAATCGTGTAGGAAAGAATTGTGTAAAATTAAATAATCTACAGAAAAGTCAAAGGTATCATATATTTATCTTATAAGAATAACTTACACCAACCATTTTTGTGCATAAAATTTCATCAAATACGATATAATGGTTAACTTTCCGGCAATTTTCACAAATTCAGTAGGTATTAATCCTTATCAAATTAAACGTCTTATTAAGCATTTACCGCAGGTCAAATTTGTTCTTTATGCCAAATCATTAAATTAAATATCTGAAAAGATATGACGAGTTTAAAAAAATAAGACTTGGCTATATATTTAATACGAGTCACGGAGCCGTAAGTAGGGTTGCCAAATTTTATTAGAAAAAATAGTCTGAAATAGAGTACCTATATTTAATTTCAAAGGAGGTAAATAAAGAGTACGGACAATTTCAAATTTTTGAAAAGGTATTTTTTGCTACTTTTTGCAGCACATAACAATTTTACAATCGTAGAGGCCGCCCGAGATTAAGCTACGTAGACCAGATTATCGGAGACGTGCGCTGTAGCACCTATCAAGAGATGAAGATGCTGGCAGGTGACAGAGAGGAGTGGAGAGAGCAAGTGCTTGTTGCAGACAAATCCTAGAATTGCGACCTAAAAAAAAACAATTTTTCATTGTTTTTAAAAGAATTGTACGACTCCAAACATTCTAACTCTAAGTTCACTTTTTCTTGAGACAAAATACACATAACCTCAAAACAACTTGTGACATTGACATCACAGATTGACATTAGTGGCTGCGTTCAGAAACGTCCGAGTGTGGCTTGGAGAGTAGGGAATACCAGCATATCAAAAGTAAATATTCGACTTTTTTGGTTACGATAATAGGTATGCATCATATATGCGTGACTGCCACTAGTACAGTAAACTTGTGTAAAAAATAGTATTTTAGCGTCCTCTGTTAGTGTTATAGATTATAGAGTACGCCTACATGATATAGAGTGCAATACTCTATTTTAGAGTACGGTTGGCAACCCTAGCCATAGGCGACATCGGTGGCTACGTAGGGTGGGGGGAGCACATTACAAGCATCGCCTGTTTTGTGCTCATTATTATTTTCTTTTCTCAATTTATTTATTATACTGTATAGATAAATTAGTAAAGTGACGTGGCTGTCATATAACTTCTTGATCGAAATAAACTAATGATATACTATTATGCTCTCATTTACATAGCAATCTAGATATAGCCAATTTTAAATGGACATTTGAAAGCAAATATTATTGACACACCGATTATCTCGACCGTCAAATTAATCAAAGTATATTATACCAGATAAAACTCACATGTAACGAGTACGACCGTAACGAGAAATCGGATACAATGCAAAAAACATTTCACCTTAATATCACATATACGAATGTTAAGATAACGGTGACAATGAATGAAAATGTGTATGATTATAGTGTCTAGTGATTTGAAGTGTGAAGGTGTGTAGAAAATAAATTTCAACTACACTCTAACTTATTAAACTAACTAAATCATCACGCAATTTTCCCGGAGAGGGGATAGAACGCCACACTCTTCTGTCCTGGCACACCACATTTGCCTCATCCACTTTCTTACATATTTTCATCGCGAGCTCTTCGGTTGTTGAAGGTTTTGACAGGGCCATCCTCCAATAATTTATTTATCTGTTTCTGCTGCCTTCAACGATCTCCTTGTAAATTTTCTTTACCATCCTTTCCTCGCTCATTCGTTCCACGTGTTCCCTTTCTTTCTTCTATCTACTACGCTACAGCCAGCATTACATAAACTTCTAATTCGTCCATTCTTTACCATACAAAGATTTTTCACACGAACGCCTAAGCGAACGCATTTCTTCCTTTTTTAGTATACTTTCGTTCTTTTTATACCAACTCCAGGCTTCCCTTCCATACATTAGAATTGGCACCAGAGCTCCATTATATACTGCTAGTCTTGCCTACTTTGATATACGATACCACTATACTCCGTTTTACCAATAAACATTGGGGGTTAGTCATTATAACTGTTTATAATAATTTTATTTAAATTATTATTAGTATGAAATTATTTTATTGATAATGTAGTGTATGTCGATCCTAAAGATAATACAGTAGTATTGAAACCAGACGAAAAATTAATCAAAGAGATTTATTCACTTAGATAATTTAATCCCTAAACAAATATTTATCCGTCTGTACCTATTTACATCGCTAACTCGAAGTAAATAAAGAAAATTATTTTAAAATCTCTAATGAATCAAATGTGAGACATTCTAGAATAATCTCTTGACTTTATGTTTTGTCTACTGAAAATAACAAACATTTATAATATAGGTATGTTAGTATTAGGATATTTATTTTCACTATCAATTAATCTTATCGTGGTTGTTAAACCTAGCGGCTTACCGCTATCATTAGACAAGTGTTTTAACACTCATTAATTAATTAATAATAAACTCTATGTGAGTTTAATAATATTTTTATATTTTTTCACTAATTAAGTTTCGAGAGATACAGAATCTCTCATCGACAAGTGAAATATCAAACTGAGTACTTTTAAGTATAGAATTATACATTGATTCTGTTCAAATATAAATAATGGTTTGGTACTGAAAAAATGAGCCGTCTCTGTAAGTTTGGTTGTGTAAGTAAGTACTGGTATAAGGGTGGTTGTAACGGAAATATTTAATATTTTCTTCGTTGTCTAACTAGCAATAATTTATCTGAATTTGCAAACCATATCATAGATAGTAATCATTTTTTTCATTTATTTTCATTTTTCATTTACTTTTAATCTTCTCCATCCCGTTGCGTGTAAGGGTGGTAAAATAAATAATTTTGAAAGTTTGGAAATTAAAAGAAAATTTAAAGTCAGATATTAATTTTCTTAACAATATTTCCTTCATTAATTAATGTTCTCCTCTTCTCTCAATATTCTCGTTACAACCACATTACACCAGTAACATCGGCTGATTTTTCAGTACCTAACCATTATTTATATTTTAACTTAACTATTTATGTTTAATCAGAATCAATGCAAAAATTCAAACTTAAAAAAAGTCTGTTTGATACTTCACCTGTCGATGAGAGATTCTGCTCCTCTCGAAACTCAAGTAGTGAAAAAATATGAAATATTTTTTAATATTTCATATTTTAACACGGTAATACTATTAAATGATCATCATGAATAATCTCTACAACGTAAACTCCAACTCCATCAATAATGTGTCTTAACACTCGCCTAACGATCAAGGGAGACCACTAAATTCGTGCTATTTTCGTGGTAAAATCTGTCTAAATTTAAAAATAGTAAGAATATTAATGTAACATGTATTCCGTGTATATTTTTTTATTCATATTTTTTCACAAAAATAATTGAGTAAGCATATTATATATTTCACTCAACAACGTTACTTATTATATTAAAATGATGATTATACATAATATACATGATCACCAGTGGCGTGCAGCGGGTATAAACTTAGGTTATGCTGTAACCGACTATATACATACCTATATTAAAAAAATATATGTACGATATGCCTATAAGGGTATATAGATTTTTTGAAATTTTTTTGACTGTATATAATGAACTATTTTGAGTAGCTTCAATCCACAAAAATAACTGCACTATAAAAGAAGTATTGTAAACAAGGTTTTCTAAGTAAATATTTCATATATAGGTAATACGGCAAAAATTTTCAATATATTTCGAAGACGATTTATAATATAATTAAATCGGGAATAATACTAATTTCAGATATACGTTTCTTTTCACAAAAATAAATTTTATGATGTCATCGATGGCAATGTCGTCGTAAATAATCAATACGATTTGACAGCTGATATTTTTTACATTCACCATAGAAATGAGAAATAAAATTCGCACAAAAAGTTTTGGGTGGAATTTGTAAAAAAATATAATTTCTGCAAGTGACGTGCGCGCAGTTCTCACTTGGCATTGGATCTTTCGAAGAAACACGCTATTCCACGACAAATGTACTTGTCTATTACAAAAAACTCGCACACATAGAGATAAGTCAAAAAACACGATTCAGGATGAGTTTTTTCTCGACTTGACTTGATCTATGGAACAAATTTGTTGGGCGCAAACAAGTGAGATAAATTAATTGACATGAAGTTAAGAACAGAAACGCCGGAAATAAAACTTCGACGAATTGCGGCTAGAATTTTAAATAAACTTTTTCTTAATATAAGGATTATTTAATTAATATTTTTTTACCAGAATCTTTACTAATGCACAGCTTTTGCTTGTATGCGCTGCACGCCACTGATGATTAGACATCATAATATTATACGTAGTGAATGGAGGGGGAAATAATTGTCATATAATAGATATGATCTACCAGGTTTTGTTATTATTGTACATGCTTGCCACCGTTATCTACATACATATAATTCATATACATATCCCAGATACTAGATGTACTCGTATATACATATATACACAAAATATCCTTTCGTTCACATATTTGGGATCATTATCTTTTAAAATATGCAAAATACATTGTCTTCTTCATTCAATTTTGTATAGAAAATACACATTGAGTGAAGTTTCGACAGTTACAGAAAGATAAGCGACATAAACATCAGACTATCACGAAAATAATTTATAGCTAGTATTAAAAATTCATCCGCTTTGATACATGATGAATCAGATAAAAAGATTAAACCGCGCAGAAATTTGGACCGGATTTATTGGCAGGGTTTTGATTATTTTATTTACTTTAAGCGAATGAATTTTTATATTTACAAAATATTTTGCTATTGTATCTTAATTTTATTATATTTCATAATATTTTAGGTAAATTAATTGTAAAAACTACCAGTTTCTTGTCATTTTTAATATATGAGAGGTATAAAAGCGAATTGTTTTCAATGTAGTCACCGAGGAATACTAATTTGTAATGCACTGAATGCGAGATTTTATAGGAAATATAATTCTATCCCTTCCGAAATCACTGTTAGAAAGCAAAGATAACAATATTTTCGTAGTATAAAAAGCAAAAGCAGCAATGTCCATTATTTGATAGCGAAGACAGCAATGTTTTGACTGAGCTAGCAATTTTTTTTAAAAACTTATTTCCTATAAGACGTATGTGTATGTAAGATGTAAAATGTATGTATGGTATTATATAGGTTTAGTAGATTCCAGAGAAATTTTTGTAATTATCTCCGATACACGTCAGTGGAATATTGCTGCTTTTGTTTTTATACCCTCATCCCAATAATACTTGTTTGTCTGTCCGTAATTTTTATTTATTTTTTAATTAATTGTTTTTTTTCTCATCCTTTCTCCACGATACAATTTCTATAGAAATCTACAACGTTTGTCAGGTCATACCCAAACTTTACATACTTATTATTAAGGAACCGACATGTAAAAGTACGTCATTTTTGGCGGGCCACACCTAGTTATTATTATATTATAAATATAAAATAATAATAAACTTACATTTGCCGGATGATCAATATTCTGCTGTCGCAAGATTTCCATCTCCACCGTGTTGAGCCCGGCCGGCATGGATATGGAGTTCCTCCTGAGGCCGGCCCCCCTCCTCACGTCCGCTTCCGGCGCAGGGAACCGGCTGGAGTCCAGCTCCTCGTCCTGGAGGATCCCGCCGTCGATGCTGACGAACCGCAGACCACCATTTTCAACGGGGGCCTGGGGGGACGCCTCCTCGTCGTCATCGTCATCAAAGTAAGGCAGGTGATTTGATGAAGGTGACTGCACTATTATCTGCGGCGTCGTCAGTAGCGGTTTATTAGACACTTTTAACTTTTCTTCCGGTATTGGTATTTTCAATTGGAGGTCCGATTTCTTTCTACGCATCATTTTTAACTGTTTTAAGTTGTTAAATCACTTTATCGCTTTAATGCACATGGGTAACAATTACAATCAGTTCGAACACAGCGACCGCAGTGTATTATCCGCTCGCTTACACAGTACTGGCATCCTTATCGCAGAATTGACAATAATATCAGATATTTATGGTTCGAGTGCGTTACGGCTATCTGGAACAAAACGTTGATTTTAAACAGAGATTCGAAAATTATTGCGATAAATATATACACATACATGTATAGCGAATTTTATACAAGGTGTAACATAGCTAGTCCACAATATCTTACAACTAGGTCCCTGCCTGAGTGTTAAAAAATTTATGACATCAATCTCCTAATATTATCTAATAGTTATCAAGATAAGTGACTTCAAGGTTAGCATTTTTTTTAAATATTTCTGACTCGTCTTCTTTAAAGTGCTGGATAATCTTTAAAATAACTCATGAGTATATAAATTCATTCGCTTTAATACAAATCCAATAAGAATATTATTCTTAATATATAATTAGATATAGGTACAATAAATATTAAAACATTGAAGGCACAGATCTAGTATCGAAACCATTCGATGATAAATTAATCAATGTGGTTTGACAAAATTAAATAACCTTTAAATATTAGTATTTAAAATGAATGATATTTATTTTCAATTGGTTGTTTGTTATTGACCCTTATAAAAAATCCATAAAGATATACTTTTATATGCAATATAAAGATTGAAATATAATAATAATTGTCTGTAATGGATATTATAAGAGAAACACAGTTTAAAAATATGAAAAATACAGAATGTCAATTGAGAAGAATGCGCAAGATATTAAAATTACAGTACCGGTACAAAGCGCATGGGTTTCAAGGTGAACGATGTTGGTGCAAGTGACGCGCGACCTACCTTGATGTTCTAAGTAAGTGCGAACTCACCCGCATGATCGTGACTGCGCCGATTGCCAAAGCCGATTGATAACGCCGATTGTTTTCTGCTAGTAAGCTTATATGTCGTACCTACGTGCTTATACGTATAGCTCAAATGCTAGTATGCAAGGTTACTCATTCCAGACCAGCAAAATTGATTCTTTTTTTTATAGCATAAACTAACTAACTAACCATCACGCTGTTTCCCCGCAGGGGAAGGCAGAGAGGATTGAACGCCACACTCTCCTATCCTGGCACACCACTTTCGCTTCGGCCACATTCATACATCTTCTCATACAAGTTCTACGGTTGTTGCGGCTTTTAACGGGGCCGTCCTCAAATACTTGTAGTATCTGATCGTGCCAGGTCTTTCGCGGACGCCCTCTATTCCTGTTGCCTTCAACACTCGCCTCATATATTTCCTTAACCATCCTTTCTTCGTTCATTTCCACATGACCAAACCATCTTAGCACTCCTTTCTTTATTCTATCTACCACACTACAGCCAGCATTGCATTCATGTCTAATTTGTCTATTCCTCACTCTATCAACCAAAAATTTTCCACACAAGCGTCTTAGTGACCGCATTTCTACCGCATTCAGTCTACTTTCATTCCTCTTTTGCCAATTCCAGGCTTCACTTCCATACATCAGGGTTGGCAGTGTTGGCACTAGAACGCTATTAAGCATAAGCATAGCATAAGCTTAGTTCGAAAATAGTAAAATTATTGATATGACACGTATTACAATCACTATTTTTTTTTTTAATATTTTACTCGCTCGACTATTAACCATTTACAATACAATTTCCATTTTAAAAATAGTCTGTCATGAAGCGTTAATGGATAAGAAGTCATTAACGGCAACTGTAGTAATATACCTACATTTCTTATCATGAGATTTCCTACGCCTTGTGGTGAGACAACATATCCTTACCGAGACAGCATTACTCTTATCAAGACGATCTTGTGTACCATTCCGTATCCACTTTCAGAAATGTCTAAATCCGCGGATGTGCTAAAATATAATTGTAGGGGAACTGCGCTTAATTCGTACCAGTGAAAGATTTCAACAGCTTGATGACATGAGACACGCCACTTGTAAAAAAAGCTATGCTAAATTTAGCGTCGTCATTGTGAAAATTAAAAGTTATTTTGCAACATTTTTACTATGACTCTTGTTATTTTCATAGCACAATAACATCATACCTATAAATAAATATTTAAAATAAATAACACACCGTTTAAATTAATGTGGGTATGATAACGTTTTGGCCGAGGTGTCGTTCGCAACGTGAAGATTATTGTTATAATGTTTTAAATAAATAATATGTATTATGGGCATACTGAAAAATTACAAGTCAATTTTTTTCAATATGCAATATATATTGTCAATATTTTACAAGAAAAAATATACAAGTCAACATATTTCCCAAAATATTATGCTTAATGAAAATTTTCATATTCATCAAGTTAATCTACGAACATTTGTGGTATAAAAAAAATTTACCTGGTAACATTATCGTCAAAAAAGAACCCAGAGAATGTGGGAGTACATGAATAAAATTTTATTCCTAACAAAGATATTGTCACAGGATCATGGCTGTGGGAGGCAAATGAAACACTAAAAATTAATTAAGACTTTATTACCTAATTCAATGAATTCACTGGACATGAATTTAATCGGAGAATGACAATATAGCCACCGCTGCGGGGGGAAGAAATGGCTACAAAAAACCAGCAATAAAGAAGGATGGAAGGGTGTGGAAGAGGCAAATATCCAACAGGGATGACGGCTAAAGAATAAGAAGATACGTATAAATTATTAAATAAAAGTTACTTTTGGAATATTTTAATTTTTAAATTAACTTACTACCATTTTTGAATATAAAAATTCCAATAATTCCAATTTGAAGCTAATATGTTAAGCGAATTCTTAAACGAAACTCCCTTTTTCAGACTCTTGGAGATGATATCTCAAAAACCACTTCGCCGAATTTGTTCGAATTTCACACACTTCTTACTCATAATATTATCTACGATGTAGCTTAAGATTTTTTTGATAGGATGCTACATTTGCTTATTATGATTTTTTTTCAATTTTTTTTTTTTTAAATTAAAATATTTTCAAACTGATCTCATTTGCCCAATTTTTTTTCGATACGCTGTATCATAGGTATTACATCATCCGACAAGAAAATAATTAAAAATATAACTTTTTAATTTCACTCAAACTCTGGCGATATTGATAATATCTCGCTGGGCAGGTCACGAGAAGGACCTTTGCGGAACAGCACATAGCTCCGCCATTTTGAAATTCTAAAAATAATTTGTCCATGAAAAATATTAACCAATGTATGTAGTAAACAATGATAGTAAAAAAAAAATATATTTTTTAATTATAATGCATTTTTGATTATAATGAATTTTTGAAGCCTCAAAGATACGAATTAGGCCCAGTTCCCCTACTTAGTGCAAAATCTACACTAACATCTCATTAGAGTTCGTCTCCTATTTTTATTTTATTGCTGGAATAGTCATAAATTCCAAGAATGACTTATATCAGTACGTGTTTGTACATAGATATTCAAGTTTTGTAAGTCTTGGCTCAGGACAGTGCTACGCGTCAGCTAAAATAGGATGGTGTTGTTGAATAAGATCTCGAGTCGATGCCACGTGAGCCACGTTGATGACTCTAATGAAGACTTGAGTCATTAAAAAATAATCATCAACCCATCTGGGTGTACTTAACTGTAATATTTAAGACAATCACACAATCTGTAATACGACGTGTGAAATTATACAAATTGGACAAGTACCTACACGTGAAATAATATTTAACTTTTCAAAGCAAGAAAACACTTTGTGGCTTGACGTTATAAGAAATTTAAGAAAAAATTACACACTATGTTTTAAACCACTTAATTGCTATATATTTGTCAACTAGTTTCGGTTGGACTCAACCTTCTTCAGGACAATTACAATATAGACTAATCTAGGTACAGAATTTTATAAAGGAGGAAAGAAAAAGAGAGAGGGACAGAGTGTCAACTAGGTGGGGGGGAGGGAATGGGAGGAGTTAACTGAAGATAGAGGGAACAACTTTAAAATCGGACTATTAGATAAATTTATTTGTTTATTTATTATTTGACTATTATTGTTGATAGCTTTATTAATTTCTAATGCTTCTAGATTGTTAAGTCGCAAACCTAATCCGTTTTTGTGTAAAATTTTTGGCCCTGTATTATTATTAAATGTGTGATTAAAATTAATTAGATGTTCGGCAAATTCAGAAAAACCTAGGTTTTTCTGAATTTGACCTAGATTAGTGTATATTGTAATTGTCCTGAAGAAGGTTGAGTCCAACCGAAACTAGTTGACAAATATATAGCAATTAAGTGGTTTAAAACATAGTGTGTAATTTTTTCTTAAATTTCTGAAATAATATTTGTAAGCAAATTTCTAGCCTACGGGCATACGCTACATAGAATGCTGTGTAACACTACATAGATTTTTTTCCACACTAAAAAATGCTTACGTACCTATGTAATTACACTTTTTTATCTCTCAAATTAACATACGTAGCGTTCACCAGAAAAATAATAATAATTACATAACAATTCTTTGAAATACAGGCGTTTCATAGCATAGCATATTATATGATGACAGGAATCTTGTGTGTAGTTTTCTGGGATATTCTGTGTGACATCAGCACTACAATTAGATCCGAAACGTCGGCTAGAGACGTCAGATATACACGGAAAAAGTATCCCAGAAAATTGCACACAGAAGATTATGAACGGCCGTGAAAGCCTGAGAACATTTTTGGATGACAAGAAAATCACGAGAGGAAGGTAAAAAATAAATGTATTATTTTCCTAATGAATATACATATGAATATACTCACTTTCGGGCTTTATTTTTCAGACATTTCTGTATGTTTTTTTTTACCTCCCTTTGTTTTTGGCCTCAAAATTGCAGCTCTAATTTATTCATTGTCCGAAAATTTCTTCAATCAGAAAAATAATATTCAGACGAAGCCAATTGGGATTGTATGGAGGGTGATTTAATATTTAGAAGCCACAATCCAGCGAAAAATAGCCGATGCAATATTGTTATTGTACACGAGCATATTTTAAGGGTTGTGGACATTCAAGACACCCGCCTTGCAATGACTTTTAACATCTTTAGGTCCTGATGGAGGATGTTATTCAAATGGTAATAGGTTTGACTCCAATATATTACTTACTATAAACTGGGAAAACTAATGTAATTTTTACAATACACAGCGTTTCTGACGTTCACACGTGCAAATTTCTTGAGACTATAGACGGGAATACAGAAGACATTAGAATCCGAATGAATACTGAATATAGGAAATCTTTGTAGTTTTGTAGCTTAATATTTTTTTTTGTTTATGGTTTGCGCTTTGTCCTCAGATAAGGAGACTCATGTGTCAACATGTATGGTAAAGTGTTCGAAATTTTAAAATGTTTTTAATACTTGAAATTGAAAGTCGATTCCGTTTTATTTTGAAATCAGGACACTCGACTATATCGAGGATAATTATTCTCGAAAAGATCAGTTATATCGCTCATATTCTGTAATGATGCCCACAATTTAGAAAAGAATCTACCTGTAAAATACTGTGGACTAGCTTAGACGCAATCTGCATGTCAGCACATATGTTAGGAACCACTATACCATGCCACAATCAGTTTTGCAAACCATCCTAATTCGTTCGTTCTTAAGTAATGATGGTCAAATTGTTTTTTTAACCGGTTATTTTCGGTACAGTTACTTGGGATTTGTATCTGATTTTACTTACGATTCGTAACTATAATATAACTGTTGTACAGTCCATAAAAAATAGTTGCCAATCATCGATGCGATCACATACGAATTTCAAAAAATGGTTAGTGTGTCACCGGTTAAAGTAACATCACTATTCTTAAGTCTATCACAAATCAATTTTCTGGTGTGTTTATCGCTCTCTGGCATACTTAATTTATTCCATCATAGTCTGGCATATAAGTTATTTATTGCAAGTAACTAAGTGACGCTACCTTTGACAGATTCTGGAAGAAAGCTGTACCGACGGGTCTGACGTCCAAAGACAATAATGCCTTCACTGCACGCGCGCTAGCATGTGATCTTGCCGATGCTAGGTGCTTGAACGTGAATAAACGTGCATATATATTTCAAATGTTGTGAACGCAGATAAATCGGTCTAAACCTTATTGGTATTAATATATCATTGCACGTTTAGTCAAGTGATAAACATTATTTACAATTAGTACTGTCAGAAAGGGTAGAATCGGAAGGAATACACGCTATCGAAGTTTCTCAAACGGTCCACACAAATCTGGAAACGACTGGGCTGTTCTTGTAGTCGCTGGAAGTATGGAGATCCTAAGGGATATTGAAGGACTCCCTGAAATGTGTAGAACCTTCTCGAAGCATCGCGAAATCAACATATTTTGTATAAAAGGGCGAGCACGCAAACGGTGAGCTGTATTGGTTTGACAAGTGCAACATAGAAGTCCACAGACAAAGCAATGTAGCCAACGCATTGGTGACCAAGCGACAATAACCGGAGTACTTAGCGTCTACCTAAAAAAAAGTGCAGCGAAGATTCTAGAACAAAATCAGAGAATTAGTTGGTGAAATATTCTGGAAACATTTAGTGTGTATTAAGGAACAGTGCTCTAATTAAATTCTTCAGTGAATTTGCATTTTAAATTAAAGTTTAAATAATTTGAAATGTTCGTTAGCCCCTTAGTGACATTATTAAAACTATTTTTAAATTTTGTAGAAAACACATTTTATTTTTAAACACACATGTCTAATTATTTGTTTATCCAAAGTTTCGAAATTTTTTCGGTATTTTTTCTAACCAACATGTAATAAGTTCAAAGTCAAGGTAAATAAATAAATTTGTATGTGAAATGTCTGAACTCTTGTCAATGTAAAAAAATAATTTGTTTCCAATAGGTGATTGGCGAATTCAGAATAGTTATATTATTTAAACATATAGTGTTTAAACATCTTATTCCAGACCCTGACACTGGCTACTCTGAACCGCCAGTGCAAACCATTATTATCAATGGAAAGACGATGCCCTATGGTAGAGGCGCAGGATGATGCGCTGATTCCATTATCTGGTAACGACGCGAGCACACGCTCTTGCATCTCTCTCTTTGTATGTGCGTAATTTAATCTAGTGACAATCTTAACTTGATATTATAAAACAAAAATATCATAATAAAACCTGATTTATAAAATTATCTAATTTGTTCAATAAACAACTATAACTAGGAATGTCTTATTTATTTATTGATTCACCAGCACACCGACTTCTTCTACAGATCTGCAGGAAGACCTGGTGGATATAACCGTTCACCTATCTACAACCAATCAGACGGTAATTAAATAACACCAAGTGGTAAAATCTTAATCTTACTTCCATCCTTAATTCCAATTTCAACATTTCTTCAAGTTCTATCTATATAAAAATTGTTCCAATCATTGCAAATTCATGCCATAACCAAATTCATAATAGTTACCTTTTAAATTTGTTTTCACAGTAGTTTCTAATTAGTTATCCATCCCCCTCTCTCTTTTCCACTCCCACCACTCATATTTAATGTTTTGCTTATATGTATATACAAAAGAGTTATTTTTTGTTATGTTTGTTGTGGTTATTTTTTGGTATATACACACTTGCAATTTTAATTATAATATACATTATAATCTGAATCAGGGATCAATGTCCCCGAAACATGTTGAGTTACTAATAAACAGTTGTATAAATAAGTAATTTTCTTATTATTAATACAAATTTTAAAATAGAATAATGCATATTTCGGCAATTAATGCTAAAATAATACAAATTTTATACACACACTGTTCAGTGATCAGAAATAAAATCTTAGAAGTCGTTCTATATTTTGATTTAAAAAAGCAATCAATAAATGAATACATAATCAACAAAAAATAATAATTACAGGTATGAGTGAAATTATTAATTGGAAATAACGTCCATAATCCGTTTTTTGAATATTTGAATAAATTATCTGATTTAGTTTTTTGGCTTGAATTTATTTGAATAAATTAATAGATATAATTTTTGCTAGAAATTGAATTTCTAAATACATACCTCGTAAAGTATGACAAGGACATTGCGTTTTTAATAACAGTCTGCTCGTGCTTGGAAGGCATTTCGTAAACGCTCCGTTATCAATGAACGGGTCATTTAACTTAGAGAATTTTTGTATCCGATATATTATAATAACATGTTGTTTTTTATAATGTGTACATTATATGATCATCATTATTATCAGCCGTTTTCCATTCAATGCTGACTGCATATTTTTTTATTGCATAAAATAATATTAAACGATAAGAATAGTCTAGATGAAATACACGTCAAATCAATATTGTTAGTTGTTTTCAAGCTAAACGTACGAAAAACTCGACTATCTTGGTGGTCTCTCGGGTCAAGGTATGAACCTCTGACCATTTGGTTTTATTTCTACTAGACCAAACATGTTCGTACACGCGTATATTTGTTTGTAACGTGATTATAAATTTAAACTAAATCTGTTTACATTTAAATGTATTTTCTTACAAATGCGCGAATTCCAACGCTAATTAATAATAGATAAATTATTATAAAGTATAATTATTTTCCCACATTCTTAATCTTATATCTCTTCATAATAAAATATTGCTTATAAATTATTTTCTACTACACCTTATACCCTATTTATTAATTCTAATTTATTTCTACATTTCCTTAAGTCTCATAATAATGAAAGATGAATTCCTTCTTTGAAAATTAAATGCCGCACGAAGCAAGCACGTGCAACCTTTATGCGCGGGAAAAAGTAGTTCTGTATCATGATCGGTTTACGAATGTGAATGGTCAGATGCTATATGTTTTCAGTGTTCTTTTACGGAGTGAAACTTAATCTACGGAAGAATTCTCGTAATAAACCGTATGGATCGAGTAATAATAGTCGAACCATAATTGCAGATATTATGGTTCGGATGAATAATTTTTTTTTTGGGAAAAATAAAATATAAAGAAGACGAAAAAAGGAATAAATAAAAGAGGAATAATAAGAAGAAAAAAAATTTAAGCCAATAAAAGTCTTAGGAAAAAGAGAAATGAATGATTTACATAAAAAAAAAGCACCTAAGAAGATGCAAGCTATGCACGACAAACCTATAGGGCAATTTTAATATCTGGGTATTGAGATATCTGGTCAGGAGGATCTCTACAATGAAGTTAGAGATGTCTGGATGTTCAAAGGAGACAATGTGGAGAAACAAGCACATGCTCACAGATAGCATGATCCGAATTTTCAAAACCTGTTGTCAGGCCTATTATGACATAGAATAGAAACTAGAGCTGAGACGGGTAGGAAGGATCAAAACTCTTCTTCGGACGTCTGAGATGAGAGTACTGCGTACTATAGCAGGGAGAACTCTCAGGAACAGAGTTAGAAAGTCTGAAAAAGAGAGACCTGTCAGACAGAAGATACCGTGAGATGGGGCAGAAAGAGACGGCGGTATTGGAGAAACCACGTGGATAGGATAGATGGTACAAGAATTTCCTATGTGGTTGCCCACAATATACCCGTTGGACATCGCATGCTGGGAAGACCGCCAAAAATATGAAATGAGAGCTGGGGCCCTACTTCCGAAGACGATGGCAAGAAAAGATCAATGATCTAGAACAGAAAGAAGGATAAAAATCTGGTTACTTAAATATCTTTGACGTGTAATGAGACATCCAGGGAAGTATCAGATCTTAATGCAGGGAAGGATAGATGAAATTCATGGTCCTGGAAGAAGCAGAACATTATGGCTGAAGAACTTGGTGCCATGGTTTGGCCTGGATATTGTAAACAAAGTGTTGTATTCAACTTCCGTTGAAAAGATGAGACACGCGAAGAAGATAAAACTCATTTCCGTTGATTGTGTTGTATTGATATTAAAATGATAACTTTTTTGAATTTCATTACAATATTCGTTTATATAATTATCAAGTTAATGCATTGTTATCCACCGTTTATGAAAAAATATTTTGTAACATTTAATAACATATGTAAATGAAATATATATTTATCTCATAAAATATTAGGTCGATGCATAATTATCCGTCGTAACACAATCAAAAATGAAAAAGGAAATGTGGTTTTGGGAGGCAGACGAAAATACTAAAAAATAATGAAATTTTTTATTTGAATACACAAAAGTCGCTGGACACAAATTAAATTGGAGCACGATTTTACGATAACTGCCTAGTCGTTTCTGGAGACTTGTGGAGCGTTCTAAAGATTACGAGAAACCCTAAACGATTCCAGAGTGTTCCGTAGGGCTGTTGCCAGTATAACAGAGTGAAAATTTTTGAAAGATTTGACAGCACGCAACTCGAAACATATTATGTACAATAATCATTTGGGGGCGGAGTCACCGACAATTCTCGTCAAACGTCAATTACTGCTTGCCATTCGCTTGGAAGACGGTCATTCGGTGGAAGAAGAGTGTCTAATGGACACTGTCCAGTGGACACTCTTCTCAGGACAGCGTCCTGGTCGTGAAACTTTCGTCCTCTTCCACAGAAAAGTCTAGTCATCAATATTCGAAGCGAAAAAACCACTTTGGGCATGCCCTTTCAGGCGCGTAAAAAAAATAAATTAAAAAAGCGGTCCTGGCAGCCCAGTGGACACACTGACTTCTCAGACCAAGGGTCCCGAGTTCGATTCCCGGTGAGGTCACAACCAATCTATGTGATTTATTCAAGCCTGGGTGTTTTCTCATCAAAACTCCTCTCTTCCGTAATCGCCTCTTGGTCTGTTGGAGCATAAAAAAAATGTACAAGGATCTCCAATAAGATGGATCCTCATCATACATCACACTAAATAAAGCCTAGGATCGCAGAGTGCGGGGAAGTAGCTCGCCCTGTAGAAACAGAAAAGGACCACTGTGTTCAGCCATGAGCCCGTCAACAAAGAAAAAGAGAAAAAGAGAAATAATCCGTACTTGAATTTATACAAAATAAATCGAAATAAGCTATTTTTAATTACACAATTCTCTGTGTAACAATGTCTGTCACTAATGCTAAGGTACGCTATATGGCGCTATTTTCACAGTCGTAACTCGCCACCGAAATATATTAGATTCTCCATATAATAGCATTCAAGGTGCACTATTCGAGAATGACCAAAAATATTGTCATTAAAGAATTATTTAAAAAAGTCCGACACATTTTATTAAAAAAAAACTTTATATAAAATAATTATGTGTTTTGATATTAATTCCAACGAGTAAATTACGTCATTTTTGACGGATTATAGGTAATTTACGTCATTATATTCCTATTACAATTATTATCACATTATTCATACATCTACCTAACTAACCATAACACCGTTTCCCCAACGAGGTAGGCAGAGAGGATATACTTGGAACACCACTTTCGTTTCGACTACATTCATACATCTTGTTGTTGTTGAAGTTTTAACAGGGCCATCCTCTAATATTTTTTGTATCTGCTGTCATCAACACTCGCCCCATAATTTTTCATAACTATCCCTTCCTCGCTCATACGTTCCACATGACCACTTCAGAGATTTTACACACATGCGTCTTGACGATCGCATTTCCACCGTATTCAGTCTATTTTCTTCCAGGCTTCGCTTCCATATATCAGAGCTGGCACCTAAACCCCACTATGTACCGCTAATCTTATTCCTGTATTCACTCTCTTTTCGATATCGTTCGCAGCCTTGCCATCTCTACTAAATCTACCTCCCTAATACGCAAAAAAATGAGTTTTTCCTATTTGATCGTATTTGAAGTTTAAACGAGAAAGAACTTAGTCAAATTTTATTTGACTCGTATCAAAACGAATGAATTTTTTATTGTTCGATATTAGTTACTTCTGTGTTTTGTTACTTATGTTCCAACGTTATACAGTATATAGTCAGAATAATTGAAAAAAATATACCCTTTGATGTCGCTTATCTCCTTACCTGTTAATATTTCACACAAAGTGTAAGGAGCATTTCTATTCAAAATGAAATTAAAAGAATTCCCCCGAAGTATTGCTGCAAGCCATGAGACACCTTTATATACCGCTAGGACATAATAATAGCTAAGAAATTAATGTAAAGTTGAAATTCAAACATTTAAAAGTACGTCAGTTTTGACGGGCTATAAGTAGTGTACCTAATTATTTTCTTATCGTATTTTAGAGGTATAGACTTTAAAAATAAATAAAACACATAAAATTATGGTTACGGCCATGTAATTAATTGGCTTTATTGGAAATAGAGTTTTATGCCATTGGTTTTTAAATATAATACCGCAATTTTCTAAATAAATTTGCACGGTATGAAAGTGTTGTTATCTAAAACTGAGCACAAATCAACTTTCAGCTTTCAAATTGGCTGTCGCTGGAAAAAGTGTTGCCGTTTTTAAAAAAAAGCCTTAAAAACTTTGTTTAAAAATCAATGGCATAAAATTATCTTTCCAATAAAGCCAGTACCATGGCCATTGCCACGATTTTTAAATGTTTTATTTCATTTTAAACCCAAAAAAACACCCTTTATTTTAATATATCAAAATATTATCTCAGATAAATGTTTCAATGCAGATATTGATTGCATTCTCCCTGAGCTCTTCTGAAGTTTAAACGAGAAAAAATCTAAGTTTGCTTGTTTCAATACGTCTGTATTATGTGTACACTTTACAAACCACCATTTCTTCGTTACAACCACGAAGTCTGCGGCTTCCCATGAACCGAGCGTAAAGATGTTACACATCAAAAATTTCAAAAATAATTTACGTATTCATACTGAGAAAACCTTAAAATCATGTAAAAAAAACAAAAAGTGGTTTCGAACCAAAAAGATAGGTAGGTACCATAAAACATACCTACATGTGAATATATATCACATAAAACAGCCTTATATTTGAAAAGTAGGTATAGATACGACAAATGAACAGCTGTTATTAATATTTTTCCTAAACAGGTATTATTAAATCGCTTCGTTTAATATAAAATTATTTTACAACCAATTTTTTTTTGTCAGAATCAATGAAATATGTGTTGTACATTATTTTCGTCGAACAGTTTTTTCTAAAGAAAAATTATCGAAAAATAATATAAATCTAAATTCGACATAACCCTAATTTATCGAATTTGAGGCTAAATCCAAGAATATGGATAATATTAGAGATCCTTCTGAAAGTATGTAGGTATCCATGTACATTCGATTTAGTTGAGTGTTTTGATTTCAAAATAAAACAGAATAGAAGCTTAAATAAGTATTAAAGAAAATGTTACACCTAAAAGTTTCGAAAATTCCACACATTTTGACATTTGACAGGCGATTTCTGTGTAAATCATAAATAATATCTGATATAATACCGATATTCTTGGATTATGCCGACGCCTAGTGTCAAAATTGAATATGCCGAAAACATTTTTTCATTCCTACTTCCTGTTGCGCGTTTCCGTTGTCATTTTCGAGAAATTACTCCCATAAACCGAGCGTTAAGATGTCGAAAAACACACACTTCACTCTGGATGAAAACTAAAGGCACTTCGATCACTTAGACGTGTTCCCGAGGCATTGCGGACACAAACCCGTCACCGTTTGTCGCGAATACTTTCAGTGGTAAATAAACACCGCTGATACGAGAAATGTCCGCAAATACCGCACGCGAAGTGGACGCGACGCGCCAGCTAATGGGCTACTGACGCCATGGCGCGGGAAAATTGGAAAATCGTCCCGCACTTATTGACTTTTCGCGCCGAATGTTTACCCGACGCGTTACGATTGGTCGTCAGGTGGGTCGCGCGCGGACAGGTGACCCGATTGGCCGATCACGACCATCATCGGCGTTCGGTCCAATCACAGAGAGGGTTGTCGTCGATCACACGGTGGATTACGTTATTACAGCTAATCGAACTGATTTAATTAGCAGGGTTGTGCAAATGCATTTGTATTGCAGTTTTAATATTTTAAATGTCAACCGTGACATCGGATTCAGGGTTCGAAATAATTCTAGAAATAGAAAATTTTTCGAGCCGATACACTCGATACATTTATACAAAATACATTGACATGAACTGGAGAGAGCTGGCACCAGACCGAGAAGAGTGAAGGAAAATTATTGAGGAGGCCAAGACCCACCAAGGGTTGTAGTGCCAAGAGTGATGGTGATGATGATGATATGGACATGAACTAACGTTAATTTCTTGGTACACAGTCTAGTTCCAATATATTTGACTTGTTTAAAACAATTATGTACTACGAATCTTCTGGTTTGTTTTCTTCTGGGGTATTATACCGTGATTTTACGAACATTCTGGCCGATGTTTCGAATCCCATTGCAGGGTCCATCATCTGGGCTGATGTGTTGAGAGTGTTGGTGTTCTGGCTAAATATTGGCTTGCAATACCGTGTCGAAAGCAGGGTGAGAACGTTGTCAGTGTTGTGTCAATTATTTTCTAACAATATCTTGTCGAAAGCTTGGTGTTTCTGTGTTACGCGGCAATACCGTGTTGGAGTCACGTGTTGTCTTGCGTTGTGTGTATGTTTCCTATTGTCTGGTCACTATCTCTGCGAAATCTGCGACGAGATTGACTATTTAGCGCCGAATACCATGGTGTTTTTAATTTGAGACCATCATCTCTATTAATATGTATCAGTTGCATGTAGATTTCCAGTGTTTTCTTGATAAGACACACTGTATAGTCAGCCTCACGGAACTCGCCCACGCGGAAGACCTCCCAAAAGATGGAAGAACAGCTGCGAATCCACTTCACAGAAAACGCCATCCTCCGGAGAACAAACCACAAATAGTCTATTAAAACGAAGAAGAAAATTTCGCTCAACATGACCAACCAGCTAAACCACACTTTTAAATTATACTCACTTTGCTAAAAACAGCTTTGCAATACTTTCTGATTTGTTCATTTTTTACTTTATCGTAAACGGAAGGTGATCCCACATTTATATAGATAAAAACATAATATTATCTCTTATTGAACGGCCGGCCGACATCTTTTTGCCGTTCTGGGAGATTGATTTACGACTCGGGAGGTGACTGAATGAGTGTATATTTCTTATATATTAATAAATTTTATAGAATTTAAAATTACAAACGAGCTGTAGCTGTACAAAAGAGCTGTAATTGAAATCGAAAGGATAATACAACCCGAGGTGAAGTCTGTCGGTCCATGGTCGTGAAATCTTATCTCTGCTTTACATAAAAAGACTTGAGAGCATATCTGCATATTTTAAGATTCTTCTAAAAAGATGTGGAAGAAGAGAATAAGAAAAGAAGAAGAGAATCAAATGACCACCCTATGAGGGGTGGTCATTTTGATCCCTATACTTGCCCTTCCACAAAATTTCCTTACCTAGGCTATCCTACTACATATTCCTTGTTTAATTTGTTATTGTTTTAAAAGAGTATGTTATTTAAATTGTTTGTTTTATATGTTATCTTCTATGCTTATTTTATAATTAAATTAAAATATGTGTGCGCATTTATGCTCTATTTGATTTTTATTCTTCACTAGCTGAACTCGGAAAGCATTGCCGAGATTGCTAACCTAACCTAACCTAACATAACCTAACCTAACCTAACCTAACCTAACCTAACCTAACCTAACCTAACCTAACCTAACCTAACCTAACCTTACCTAACGTTAAATAACGGTTGTATCATCACTAGCGTCCATTGCTGTATCTCAAACTGTAAAAGATTAAGTTAATGAAATCACAGCGAAACTACTCTGACCTAATAAACTTATAATATTTAATATATTATTTTTTTAAATTAGCTAAGAATCTTAATTTCTACCAGCCATTATTATTTAAAAATTATAAAAGGCTCCTAGCAATGCTCAATGTTAATAATGACTTATATTATGTGCACAATTTATACATTTTCAACCATTGTTGAAGGAGAGAAACGGTGTGACGATTGATTGCAGAGTAAATCTTTTTCTTTAGCGGCCTTATGAGACTCGAACTTCGAAAACCTCGTTTTCAATAAAATGTATCATTGGCATTATTTTCAATGAAATGAGTGTATTAGTAATAAATATTTATTTTTGAAGAGTTATAAGGAAAGTCGAACCAATATCACGATAATATGTCACCTTGTAACACAAAAACTGCCTAATATAGCGATAAATGGATATATCAACATAACGATAAATAAACAATAAATTTGCGAAAAATACTTTTCTGACATTTGAATGAGCGGACAACCCTGTTTCTGGCACAGACAGTGCAGTGTTCCTTTATTTTAATTTCTGAAACATTGACCTTCGGTATCTAGAAATAATTATTACCCATATGTTTTACATTTCAGCGGATTGTTACGAGCATTACGAAAATGTTTTTTATTTATTTTTCTAAGAAAATTATGTCATTCAAACAAAGTCTAGTCGTTTTTTTTCGCTCGACGGCTATTAAAGAATAGCTAACAATAGAATATTCGGGGGGTTATTCTGTAACGTACTAGTTATTTTAGTATTAGTAACAGAATACGATTGGCTATCGCTGATTGCTTCCTGATAAGCCTGCGAGCAGTTATTGTGACCGCTTCGCAACTACAAACAGTATTGTCACTATATGTTATACTGACAACAACAGTATGGAAACGTCTAGAACAAGTCTCTCGTAATCTCTGGAAAGTTCCACAAGAGTCTTGGACGATCTAAAAGGCGGTGTTACCTATAAATACAAGGTCATCACGCAAAGCATAGTCAGTCATTCATGACGAGATATCATGTGCGACATTCCTCGTACCCAAAAACCGTAGCGCAATCCAGTGTGATCAGTTGCTCGTGACGGTTAACTAATGCGATATTAGCAACCGAGCGCGGTGCAGTGTGACAAGCGTATATTCCAGCGACAGTGAATAAAGAAAGTTCCTTCCGGGGCAAGAAGTTTTTCTACGTGCGAATAATGTACAGATTTTACTGGAAGTGATCTAAGCGATATAAACAGTGTTAGTTAATGCGAATTAAGAAAAAATGTAATAATAAGTGTGTGTAACATTCTAGAAACATTTATTAACTATATAAGAATGGTATTTCGATTTAACTCGACCTTTTGCGTAATAAATTAAAGTTAGTGTTTTTATTTGCCTCCCACAGTCACGTCCCGTGACAGTATTGACATAAAACTCACATTTTAAAGATTCTAAATTGACCATCCACGATCTCCACCACAAAACATTTTTTCGGATACATCGAGGAGCTGGTGGTTACTGGAAATGTGGAAGGTCAGAGAGACGCTACTGGCTATACATTTGGAATGGCTATACTAACAGCAGAAAAGTGGAGTAAATTTTTCATGGACATCAGCAAACCCAGCCCAGGAGTCCGACTGAGGAAGATTAATGATGACAGGATGTATTGTTACGCGAATATTTAAAAACCGCACAGAATCTAAGGTTTCCGAACAGTCTGGATGTTTTGGAAGAGTCTGGAAATAATTAGAACACAAGAGAATATTCGAGAAAAAAAGTTCAGTCAGTCGTTTTTTTGACAGCTAGCGAATGTCATATAAATTGACATTTGCTAGCTGTCAACACATAGATTGACAACGAAGTGAAGCCTAGACAACGTCGTAATGACATCGTCGTCGACGTTGACATCATTATCACCATCGTAGTCATTATCAATATAATCGTCATCATCGTTCCTTTCGTCATCGTCATCATCATCATAATCATCATTGTTATCTACCGACTGTGAAGGTCTCTTGCTTCTACCGCTCTCTGTCACTCCACACCATCATATCTCCAATCTTCGACAGCCATCATGAGATTCCCACTGATCTGATAAAATTTACCCAACGAGATTTAAGGCTATCCTTTATCCAGCCGCCTTTTGTCTCACGGATACCATAAAAAGTATAATGATAAAAATGACGGACCGCTATTCCTGCCACAAATATGATTTTTTTCCTCTAAGCTATGCAAACACAGTCAAATAGCTGGTGGTATTATCTGATGGAGGCACCGCAGAAAGGTTTTTGACCTGCTCAGCTGACTGAACCAGGCCCACATGTATGTACTTTCTGAATTAATACGAAATAATTTAAACACGCCGTATTTTTACGAACTACGTGAACTAATTCATTTTTCAATATTCTTCACGTCTATTATCATTATTTTCCGAGAAACTATATTATAAATTCATTATTGAAAATGTATTCTATTCTTTTTTCACTTGAATTTGAGTGGTATAATAAAATAAGCTATGTCGACATTTATTATATACTAGCTTTAACCCGTCCTATAATTTTTGGAAAAAATATTTTTTTCGAAAAAAAATTATTATAAAAAGTTACGGACGTTACATGATAGATAGACAGACAGACGAACAGACGGACAGACAGTCAACAAAATTATTATAATTCTGACAATTTTAATATTTTTGAAAAAACATTGATATACAATAACGCCAATCTCAACTTACATATTACATAAACAAGACTTTAATCAGAAGGATAGATACCTACACATAACAAAAAGTTCCCGGTACTCGGACGTTTTACAGTAAATTGGAAATTGCTAACAGTAATAAATAGAAGTAACAAATGCCGACTAGATTCGCGAAACGTCTGAAAATTCAAATTTGTTTTTAAACCGACGCCACCGAGAGACAACAGTGATTGTTTTGACAGAAGCGAAACCTGAGATAAACGATAGAAGCGACAAGCGGCTATTCAGTATGGCCAGCGATATATATACATATATATTTTAAATTTATTTATCTTATATTACCAGAATACCTACCAACCGGGTACTCTATAGTAGACAGTGCGATATCAGACCTGCGAATATTTGAAGACGAGTATAAAGTGCTACACATAGGAGTGATAAGTGCGAAATCACACTGCTCTAGTTACGTTCATGCTCAGTGACTAAACACTTTGGTGTTAAATAAAAAAATTATTAAATTGATTAATTTCAATTGTTTTGTTTGTCTTCAACCGCCACGATCCTAGAGCGATGAGTATTTTATAAAATAATTAACTACTACTATTATTTTACAAGTTGGTAGAAATCAGTTTGTTTCAAAGTGTCCAATATTAACGCAATTAAAAAATATTTTGACATTTCTCAGAGAAACTTTACGCATTCAGTTTCAATTTAATTTGCTTAAAAAATAACATGGACATGACAAACTTACATTCAATTCGTACATGTCATTATATTTGTGGTGGCCCGAGACACATACACACAGACACCCGTGTAATGGGTTACCACAGATGCTGACGTCGAGTACGACAGGCCGTCACCCTCGATACAGAGGTTAAGACAAGATTGCTGAGCAAGGAAAATATAAGCCAGACCGATGACCGAGTACAAAGGCGAGGTATAGCAGAGGGCATGGACTATCGGAGTGACGAAACGCACCTCGCTGTTCTAAGCTAAATACCCACACACGCGGCCGAGTAAAGAGAAAATCACAACACCCCCGATTCCTTTGTTCTGAATAACTATATAAGTACGCGCCCGCAGAACAAACCATCTCACTCCAGCGGGGCTTCTCGGATACAGCGGGAGCCCTGGCCGTCATACCTTCGACTTCGCGTCTTTCAATTGTAACTGTTGTACACTACTGTATTCCTTATAACCTGTGTTTTGTAATCGAATAAATTCTGTCAAACCATCGCGACTTTTACATCATCAACCGCAGCAGAGATCTCCGACTCTACAAACGGAGTGGGGACCCTTAAGTTCAACTCTATTCAAAACCGGAGGACTCATCCACCTCCAAATATTCAATTAATAATTAATAAGAATTCTTATCAAAGATGTGGAGGAATCCTGTTTCGGAAAACCCTTTCAGAGATATGGAACAGATCGTAGTCCAAAGTGATATCGTTCAGCACAGCGGTACTTCTTCCAAGAGGCATAACCATCGGCAGGTTGGTCCTGTATATTGGAATATGAAACTATCTATACTGATGCTTTCTAAGGTGATTGATTATCAGGAACATACAAACCAATGCTCCGCATAATTTCAGGATTATCCATCATACCGCGCAACAATCGACAAAAATGCGTTATCAAATGCACACCCCTTCTAGTCTCTAAATTATTGTATCCAAGCATATCTCAGAAACTTATTTTGTACTTACTCCACCGTAAGAGAGTACTTAAGCTCATGTGGCCCCCAAATCATCCAGGCACTCCCGGGTCTGGTGGGTTAGTGAACGAGTGCGCCGGCCCGCCCGTAGCGTACGTGCTGTTACCTATGTACATGTTACATATGAGTACATCGCTTTAGCGTATTCGGTTACTACGATTTTAATTTAGACTACTTTATTCGAACAATACAAAAGGTTCAACGCTCTTCGATCTCTAAAACAAGCTCTCTGTCATCTCGCAGTGACACAACGAAGATGTTGGATTTCAGCCAAAGTCGTGTCCGTGAAACGTGGATTAACCTCACTGTATTTTAAAATTCAAATTACACGCTGCGGACCGACTCTCCTTCCTCTATATTTCACCGTTTCTTTTATCCATTTGAAATTTAAGTAGACAGATTTAAAGGTGGTCTTACTCATCTGCCGGAATTATGCCTCACCAGATCCGGACTCGTGTGAAAACTCAGGCTTTCACCATTCGATATGACGACAAAAATATGTAATACATTAAAGAACACATTCTCATTGTAAAGTTGCAATTTCAGAACAAAGTTTTGTGAAATTTAAAACCAAATTTATTAATCCATTAGAAAGAAATACAGAAAAATCAAATCAACGAAAATATATGTAACTGCTACCGGGACACGACTTTGGATCCCTTGTCTATCCGAGAAAGTGCGGTACCGGTAGCAGCCAAATATTTTTTCGTTGATTTGATTTTTCTGCATGTCTTTGTGATTCATTTTTGGTTTTAACAAAGATAAGTGTTAAAAAGAGATGAAAACTAGGGTTTGGGAAAGACCGAGTTTTTGGGACCCAACGGGTGCAGGTCCAATTCTTTTTCTATGTATTTTTTACTATATTATTATTTATTCACTTTTATATTGTAGCCATATTATTACAATGGCGAGTTTATCGCCAGTTTACAATTTCTTCCAAACAACCACACAATTGAAATATGTTTCAATTGTTATAGCGGTATACATACATACATTGCTACAAAAAACTATTTCCGTCATAACGAAAGGAGTAGGAGTTGAAATGAGTAGGTAATTGCTTTTATACCTTTATATTGGTACTATATTATTTCAAATTTCCTTCTAAAACATATATATTAATAATATCGTATGTACATTATGTTTATGGTGTTTACTTATTTATTTTTTAGTCTTCCTTTTTCCTCTTCTGATTATTATGTTTGTATTCTATAATACATATATTAAATAACGTGTCACATTAATATTCTTACTATTTTCAAATTAAGCTAAACGCTTGCGCTATGAAAATAGGACTAACTTGCTGGTCTGAAGTGAGATTCGAAACCGCGACCTTTAGATCGCGAAGCGAGAGTACTCACCACAAAACCAACAAGCTCATATTCTATCCTATATACTTTATTCTATACTATACAATTCTACTATGATATACATACGGTATGTTTGCGCTTTTTTATCCCTTGAATTAAATGCTTAAGTCTAGATACAATCCGATTCCAATCCAATCCAATCTATTTAAAACATTGCCGTTTCTCATAAGTCGACATATTATTTTCGCCTCACCAAGATTTGTCCTAATCTGGTACTGTCTCCATGTTTATAAATATACCTGTTCCACGTGGGAACGTGTTTATGGACGTGTACCATTCAATATGTAAGAATGAATTATTTTTTGCAGACTCAATATTAGTTACGCTTGGCGAGGTTAGGCAATGGCAGAGTTATGAAACGCCTCTTCGGTTTTTATCTTCTCCGCAGCTTAATCCGGAACTCTGCAAAACACGGATTCACTAATCGATTCTTGTTCATAGACCTTTTGATACGGCTCATTATAATTATTAATCTGCTAATCTATGACTATGTAAATTGGGAAAAATTAAAATTTTACTCACTATATTATACGAGTGAGCCATAAGCTTTTTGCTTTTGAAATTGCAATTTAAAAAATCTACGGATTTTTGATAATCAGTGTATTTCACTGAAAGCACACAATTTGGAAAATAATGTCTTCTAAATGTCCACCACATACCCTAACAGGAGAATCTTTCTGTGTTCAAATATATTTATTATATCGCAAAGCAATTAAAAAAGGCACAGAATAAATATGGTAATTAAATTATACTCACAGTAATGCACTGAGGTTTATTCATATATCTTCACAGCTGAAATTTACACAATTATTGCTTGTTACTAGTTCAACGATCAATGATGGAATGATTGATTGAAAGTACATGGAGACGGGGAAGCGCGAAACCACGCTACCCATTTCTGCTTTTTGATTGGCTGGGCTCGCACCCCTTAGGCCAGAATTCGCCTACTCCTGAAATATGGGAGAAATACCACGGACCGGAATAGATGAGATTAATCATCCATGCTATCTTCCACAATAATTATCCTCAATTCCGCGACTTTTTTCATTGAGAGAAATATGGAGACGAGGAAGAGATGACAAGGGTTTTCGAAGGTAAAGATACAGGCGCTAATTATGAAGCCTACGGCGTACATATATTTTATAAAGATAGTCTTTCAGATCCTTCTTTTAAGTACATACGAGATACGAGTGTATCTACTGTTGCTTCTGCATCGTTACCGTTTTAATTAGTTTTAACTGTCATTCATTATAACTGTTAAAAATATCATTAAGAATATAATGTGTGTGTGATAAAATGTACTTCGCTCTCTGAAATTAAGTCATTTGGAATTTTCCGACGAAGCTGTTCTCGTTGATGATTCAGTTAAGATTCTACATGCGGTTATTGACAGACCTAAAAAGTATCTACTCCTCAAAGACAGGTTTAAACATTAATGTGAAAAAAATAAGCACTCTACAACCTGTCATGACACTCCCCATTGTTGAGTACTTACAAGACAAAACATACAAGTATCAATAGTATCTGCCAGGAAGTGTGCGTCACTAGCAAATAGAAGCATCCAAAAAGAGTTAGCTTTAGGTATTAGCCAAGCGGCAAATAATAACATGAATCGTTTGAAACTCAGTTACATTCGGTTAAAATAATATGCCACTTTCTCGGCGCCAGAATGATTTCTATCGGTTCTATTGTGCAGCTATAAATCCTCGAAGTTCATATGGCTACGATCCTTTGAAGATCTTTGCCTTCTCATGTAGTAGTTTTCGACACTGCAGTCTATCTTCACACGTAGTTGTCTAGTCATAAACGCCAAGTTTTCTTGCAACTTTCTCAATATTCTCGCCTCATCTTCTTCGAGTTCTTCTTAGTAGCTTAGTGCCTTTATTAAGTTGTCTACATACCACCGGTACCTATGTACTGTAGACAAGTGAAAAGAGCTTGGAGTGATGGCATAGGTTTCTTTAAATAAAACATTCGTACTTATGATTCTGTTTTGTTAATAGTGCTTCACTTTAAGATTCTACTTAAATATTTTATGTATTTCATGATCGTTGGCAGTTGCATTGCATAGAGATAACCGATGCAATGCGTGCAGCTCGTCGCAGCAAGGAAGCGGGATTGACTTGCAATTGGCGCGACTTCCCGTTGTGCGTTGTACATAGATTTTTTGGCATCGATATCCATTTTAAAATTGACAAAGTGAGGGCGAAACGTGGAAGCCTGAAGCGAACTCGCTTACCGCTCCGCGTCCTGTTATAGGGTTGTGATGCTGTTGCGCTGGTCTCCTGGCTGCTTCCTGCGTCAGGTATTTTGGGGTTACTGATACAGTGACAAATGAGGGTACCTTGGAGGAGACGTTCGTTGGATACAGTCGTTGGATACAGATACGTTGTTAGTACAGTCACGTGTCCCAGATATTTAATAGATTCAACTGCCCATTTTCCCATACACACCTTCCATTCCCGGATATTTAGCATGTTTTCTTTTGCCAACTTCTTCACACGTTTCATTACTGTATAAAACAATTGGTTTGAATTTATTTTAATGCCATGGCATTTACATGGGAAGTCTAAATAACCAGTGAAGAGGGGCCCACCATGTATCCCGTTTTATGGGTAATAGCCAATGTGACCAGCAAAAGCTACTCGAGGGAAATACAGGACAAGGGACGTGAAAGGGCTGCGATGGGAAAAGGACCGAGACCCGCAGTCAACGGAGGAATTTTTCGGCTGCAGACTAATTTAGCGGATAAGACAGTAGAAGAAGAAGAAGTAGGTAGAAATGCATAGCTAATAATTTTCTTTCACGATTTTCTCTCGGGTGTGCGCCAGCTAGTGTTGATTAAATTCAGAGACATTTATGCCAGAGAAACGAGGAAAAGAAATATGGCAATGCGCTTCAAAGAAATTACTCCACATGGAACGTACACACAATTACACGTACCTACCTTGCTAGGTACTGTCAGTTGTTAAAATTTGTGGATTAAAGTTACCAGCGCTTGAAATGTCAATTACATTAATTATTTTGTTCCGTTTTGATAATGAGAAATAATATGGGTTGTATTAATACAGTGTTTCGCATATTTTATTACTCTGTGATATTGCCAAAATTGATCATTTAACAGGAATTAATTGATAATAATTCATAAGGTTTATTTTTATTGCATTGCTATTGCAATAGTATTCTTCTTACAAATTAAAACTCAATTTAATAAACGTTGACATTAAGTAGATAAATAAATATATAATTAAAAACAATAAATCAAAAACGTAATTATACGTAACCATAGTTAGCTATAATATATATAATCAGGTAATTAAAAAAAAATCAAACTCAAGTCATGACATATATTTTTATTGTAAAGGAATCCTTAATACGTATAATGTAAGTATATATATTTTTATAATAATATTAACAATATTTTTATATGTAAGTTCTGAGAATACAATTTCTGGATTTTGTCCACGGAGAGATAATTATTAATAAAGATAAATTATAGTTGACTCACAGAGATGCACCTACGCATGAGATAATGCATCCAGGAATGACATAAATAGAGAGGTATCTATTTATATAGGTGTATGTAAGTCTTAAACTTAGACTTCCATACTCGGTTCCCATATAAATAGCTTCGTCTCTGTAAGACTTCTATAATTCATCTTATTTAAGAAGATTTTTATTTATATTATGACTTCAGTCTAAATATAATCTCTTCTATAGAAGCGAGTGCTTGTGTTTAGAAGAGCCCATAAAATATACATTGAACTCTTACGCAATCTGAAGTCAGTTTATGTTACCGTAAAGAATTTATGATTTTCAAGCACTCTAAATAACAAAAAAGTGGATTTACTAATTAATTTATTTTAAATAGTTATATGTCTTATATTTGCTATAAATATATTAATTTAAAATATCGATAGACATGGTCATATTATTCGGAATCTTCATTCAGTCACATTCAACAAAACCACCCATTTTATTAAAATTCTAAATTAATAACAATAGTCATTTTTCTACTAGTCATTTCTACCTACAATTTTTTTTTGTATCATTAGCTAAAGCATAAGTTTGATATTGTAAATCGTTACTGCATGGCTAAGAAAGCCTCAAATGAAATAAATTAATTGCGTGAAAAAATTCGAATCCGAGCTGAGTAAAAGGATTTTGTCTCAGAATATTTTGTGCATGTCCAAATTTTTCAGAACAGTACTGGATTTTGTCACAGGGACATCATTAATCAATCAATATATATTATAGATGTCTCACAGAGACGAAACTATATTTTTATGGAAAAGTAGATATAGAAGTCTTTGGGTGTACATAGGGCTTACGATCTATCGTACCGCCGGCTTAAGGAATCACTTTACACAATGTAACGTTCGCCATTTCCACCAATGATAGAATAATACCATGTCTACTGATTTTTGGAAGTTGTATATATTTAAATTATACGCCACGTTTCACATATGAGCGCGGCCGGCACCAAAGCTTTTTCATTCCCCTTAAATGACCACAGATGTCGCTAATGAGACATCTATATTCGATTTTTTTGTCTTTTTAATATTGTCAATTTCAAGCACTGGCTAGTAATAGTCCGTGCGAGGACATAACTACAGGGTGTGTCATGTAATCGCTGTGATGTGCCATGCCCGAGGGAATTCAGCAATTCCCCCAAATTAGGATTTCCGCGTTACGTGCGACATTTTAAATTACATTACCGAAATAGCCAAAGACTTGTTGTGACATGACTCGGCTTGAAATACATTTTAATGGCACCAACGATATATGTCGACTTTTCACACAATACTGGCGCTGCAACTCCCGGTGGGTCCTGGCCTCCTCTGGAGTTTTCTTCCGTTGATGTGTCTTATTGAGTGTCATGTTGAGGTCAGTGTTGTCTTTAGCATAGGCCATCCCAAGCTCCTGAGTCAGTCCATCATGTTTTTTATTCGGTCATCCTCTTCACATAGCCCACCGACGTCATCTTGTGTTTATAATATACATAATGTTACGGCTGTGAGGGGAAATAAAACATCAAGAAGTATTTATTAATAGGAACACCCTTAAATTCACTCTAAATTCACTAAAATCGTTCTAGAAACTTTGATGCACTTTTTATCACTCCTGAATAACTTGTCTCCCATATACAGATGCACGTTACTTTAATCGCTCAGGTTCGCACTAGAAAACTTCTCGCTTGTCGGTAGGTACTTAGATAGCAGAGGCGTGCAGTGGGAACATCGCTGCATGATTTTTACGTAACCAATTATTTGGAAAAAAATAGGAATACAACATACATTTCGTAATATTTCTATCACAATTGTTATCATAGTATTCATATTTTGATAAGCCATAATAATCTGTCGTATAAATATTTAACTCCTTTTTTTCCAAAATATACGTTTACAAAAAAATCATGCTTCAATGTTCCCACAGCACACGCCTGTTAGATAGGTAACACACACGCGCTAGCAACACACGTCGAAGGATTTCGCTTCTATGGTAGTAGCCCGCTGTCAACTCTGACATATACTGTGTTGCGCAGTAGCCGGTCGATTATTTTTATAGGAAATGTCGCCTTCCCGATGTTTCTAGAACTTACAAGAATAATCTAGTCCATTCCAGATTCGTGTGGATCGATTCTATACTTTAAATATAACTCTATACTTTGAGACGCTCATTAAACATATTACAGAGGTTATTACACTCATTACTGCAGTGACTCATATTTTTCGGTGTTATTTTTAATTAATTCTGTTGGAACAAACCAACCGATGAATGTGTAGTATAGACAGCAATATTATAAAGATATTAAATGCAAACACTTGTAGGTGGTACTTGGTGCTTTTTGCGACTAAACCGCTAGACAAAAAACTCTCGTATCATCGCGATTTTTGTTCGTGTATCTATGTAATGGACCAACACGCTCTGATAAGTAGCATCACAAAAATATTGTACATTTGAGGAGTTATTTGAGTAATTCAAGATGCATATCTGATATCTTCACTTTGAACCTATTATTTTTTCAGCGACGCCTATCATTGCCCATTAACCTTTTCGTCACTGAGCGTCGAAAACTTTCGTGCGGTTCGAAGCGGGGTATTGAAATACCCCAGACCATATTCCTATTCATACATAAAAAAAATTTCGTGATGGGTGACGCGAACACGATCGCCTCGCCGGACGTCGCTTGTCAGAATGTTGGAGATAATTGTCGCATGCTACCAAATAAACAACGAATGCAGTCTCTCTCGTTCGTATCTGTGTCATGGGGCTAGCCAGTGCATTAGTTAGAGTGAAACAAATAATAAGCATAATAACTATTTAGTTATTATGCTTATTATTTGTTCATACCATACCGTTGTGTCTTATCATTTGATAAGACACAACGGTATGGTATGAACACGCGCAAAGGTGTATGTATCGCGCGAAGATCACTGGACCGAAAATAATATTTTTTAATATTATTCGCTTAGGAATTTGAAAAAAAATGGCAAAAAGTTCGTCACTATTTCCGTAAAGATTACAAAAAATATGTATAAATTTGTTTTGACTTGGATTATTGAGTTATCGAGTTTAAAGCGATTTCTGGGAAATGTGAATACCCCCCTTCGGGAAGGCAAGATTAAAATCAATAATATTGTCACAGGATCGTGGCGATGAATTTTTTCAATGTTTTCGTTAATTGACTTTAATCAATAGACACGAATTTAAATGGAAATCTATTCTGTAATTCGCACTAAATCTCAGACTAATCACTTAAGAATCTTCCACTTGTATACAGAAATTCTGATTCATGTCTTTTGTATCACACCGATCACTATTGAACGCTTCTCACACGTCGGTATGTAGGTACTTTATCACTGGTCAGTGGTCTGTACTAAAATCGCTCATCGCTGTTTGTTTTGCTTTTTATATGGTTTTTCTTTGCTGTCAAACAACTGTGTTTTCAGCGCAATGCCATAGCGTATTTATAAGACTCGATGCTGTCGATATTTCTGAATTTTACTAAAATGTTCAGAATAATTCGATTATGTGTAGTTCCTATTGTTTTTGCATTCTCGTGACAAAATAATGTCCCATTTGATTCAAGCTTGGAACTTTTTATTGCCGGTAGTACGCTGTAAAGTAACTTCGGCTAAATTAGTATGCCGTGTAAGAAAACATAGATCTAATTAGAAAGTAATTATACACGAGTTATTTCCACAATATTCTTACCCGATTTTGGTGATTTTCATCCCATTAGAGTCCAATAGGTCAATCATTATTAAAACTGTGGTCAATGTTCGGCATATTAAGGCAAACCTCAAATGTGGTATCGCTTATTTATTTCAGTGTGCGGGGGTTGGGAACATGTGTGCGGACAAATATTTATAAGTGTGCGGCCGCACACACGCACACTTAGAGGGAACATTGACCCAATTAATCGACACAGCATAGTATCAGATAAACGATATAGGCTTTGAAGATTTCTATTTGAGTGATCACCCTGCACAATGCAACATTCACCAATTACATCGTAAGAACATCCACACACCGACTTTTTTAATGTTATATACATATTTATATATTCCAAATAGGAATCATCCGTATATTTCAAAGGGCTATATTCTAGTGATATCTGTTGTCTCTTCTCATGAAACAGTATACATAGATTTCAGTATCCTCATTTTCACATACGTAGACGATACCACAGCAAGCGGAATTTTATATTTTTCTGAAAAGTAATTGGCGTACTTCAAGTTGTCGAGTACTCCTGTAACAAAACGTGGATACGGATGTAACGTAACTGCTGAATATGTTAAGGTATTATTAACATTTAAATAGACTTTAACCAGACTTTTGTACACACTTCAAATAGGATTAATGGCTGCCGTGAGGAGCGTGCCTTTGTGACTAAATGACTACTTAATCAATATTCACACGGGCTCACACACCTGCCATTTTCTTCGGAATCACCGCTGATTTTGCGGACAAGCACATAAGGTAATTTATTATTCTTACCAATTTAGCGTGCCTAATGACGGAGTTACATGTGCACAACACCGGGACTCATAAACTGATCATAATTTATGCGCGTCTTCAACTAAACGCCTTTGCTATAATTAATGTCGATTTACAATAATATTTTTTCAATTCCTAGACTTGCTCATAAATATTCATGAATTATTGTCTACTTACCAGGGGCGCGCACTTGATGAAATTGATAAAAATTGATAAAAATTGATAAAAATCTGTGCATAATTATATTAACATATGAGAGAGTGAATGGTTGTAAATAGGGATGCGCGGCATCGACGCACCCTCTTACAATTTAACTACCACGTCAGTAACAACTTTTTAGCTATGTGAATACGTATTAATATTGTCGCGTGAACTTACAAGTTAATAAATTATACAGGGTTGTTTTGAAAACATTAGAAACCTTGCAGGACCACATTCCTTCCTTGATTTTGCGTCGAAAATGTTCAAGCAACCATAATATCAATAGTTATGGAGATATGCGACAGCAAATTGTGCATTTTTTCAATATTTCTGATTTATTTTTTATAAAACGGTAAAATATTATTACAGTAACTTATATCGAATGAAAATTTCATTCCCTTTAATACAAGTAAAAAAAATAATAAAAACCTTCGAATTCAAATTGGAAAATATTCCAATTGGAATTTCTGCAGGGTTTTTATCATTTTATTTTATTTGTATTGAAAGGAATGAATTTTTAGTAATCGATATAAGTTACTTTAATGATTGTTCAACGTTTTGTAAAAAAGAAGTCAGAAATATTGAAAAAAAATTCAAACTTTGATATTGCATAATTCCACAACTATTGATATTAGGTCAAGGCTGCTTGAGCATTTTCGACCCAACGAAATTTTACAAAAATTATTTTAAGTGTGACGAATTCATGTGTTTATATATATTAGATTTTATCTATATGTATTACATCTCGCTACTTCGTACGACTTCGCTATTTTGTTGGTGGTTTTTGATAATGGCAGGATGCGCACTACATGCATCATAATTTTTGGAGCAATTATAATATACATAGATCGCCCCCTTCTATATTTTTCGGTGAATGGAAAAGTAAAATATTTTTTCAGATGAATAGAAATGAAAATTTGAATAAAATTGAACAAAAGTCTGGAAGTAAAATTAAGATATCTTAAAAAGTTACAGAATTTTAAATTTGCGTTTTTCATGAATAATTTTGTCCCGCCCGGTGGAGTCGTGTGACGTCATCTATCGTACCCAGTGTACATCGCGGCCCGGCTGTGCGGACGCGTGACGTCACAGGCGGATATGAGGTCAATTTTTCCGCGCTAAAATACACTAATTTTAATATTCTTTTTCTCTGTTATTTATTGACAGATTAAAAATTTTTTTTCACCCGTTTATTAGTTTTGGTCTATATTTTAGTAAATTGTTACAACATCAGCACTATGAAACTTTTCCACGTAAGACACACATACACACTTGCGCAATATTTGCACAAAACCATGAGAGTGTTATTTGCACTGATACAATTTATTGTGTCAACATGCAAAACCTACAAAATCTATACAGGGTTATTTGGAAAACATTAATAACCTCGCAGGACTACATTCCTGCCTTGATTATGAGTCGAAAATGTTTAAGCTATTATGACCTAATATCAATAGTTATGGAGATATGCGACATCAAAGTTTGCATATTTTTCCAATATTTCTGACTTTTTTTTGTAAAACGGTAGACTATCATTACAATTACTTATATTGAATATGAAAAATTCATTCCCTTTAATACAAGTCAATTTAAATAATAAAAACCATCGAATTACAATTGGAAAACATTCCAATTGGAAATTTTTCAGGGTTTTTAGCATTTTTTTTAATGCAAACATTTTTCAGGGTTTTTTTCAGGGTTTTTAGCATTTTTTTTAATGCAAACATAACATGCAAAACCTACAAAATCTATACAGGGTTATTTGGAAAACATTAATAACCTCGCAGGACTACATTCCTGCCTTGATTATGAGTCGAAAATGTTTAAGCTATTATGACCTAATATCAATAGTTATGGAAATATGCGACATCAAAGTTTGCATATTTTTTCAATATTTCTGACTTTTTTTTGTAAAACGGTAGACTATCATTACAATTACTTATATTGAATATGAAAAATTCATTCCCTTTAATACAAGTCAATTTAAATAATAAAAACCATCGAATTACAATTGGAAAACATTCCAATTGGAAATTTTTCGGGGTTTTTAGCATTTTTTTTAATGCAAACATTTTTCAGGGTTTTTTTCAGGGTTTTTAGCATTTTTTTTAATGCAAACATAACATGCAAAACCTACAAAATCTATACAGGGTTATTTGGAAAACATTAATAACCTCGCAGGACTACATTCCTGCCTTGATTATGAGTCGAAAATGTTTAAGCTATTATGACCTAATATCAATAGTTATGGAAATATGCGACATCAAAGTTTGCATATTTTTTCAATATTTCTGACTTTTTTTTGTAAAACGGTAGACTATCATTACAATTACTTATATTGAATATGAAAAATTCATTCCCTTTAATACAAGTCAATTTAAATAATAAAAACCATCGAATTACAATTGGAAAACATTCCAATTGGAAATTGTTCAGGGTTTTTAGCATTTCATTTAACTTGTATTGAAACGAATGAATTTTTCGTAATCGATATTAGTTACTGTAATGATAGTCCAACGTTTTACAAAAAGTAAGTCAGAAATATTGAAAAAAAAATGTAAATTTTGATGTCGCATATCTCCTTAACTATTGAAATTAGGCCATGATAGCTTGAACATATTCGACTCATAAGTAAAGCAGGAATATAGTCCTGCGAGGTTATTAATGTTTTCCAAATAACCCTGTATACATAATCTTACTATAGCACGCCCGCGTATGTCCTTTATACAGCAAGGAAATGAAACAATAATATGTATCACATTAAATAATTTCAATCAAACACGCAGACATCGAAACTGCCACAAAATTTTTGAATGTAAGTAAAAAATCGTTGTAGACACAATGAATGAGTAGGTAGAATACTTGCACACTATTTATTTATGGTAATTTATGTATCAAAGATAAAAGTATAATTTATAGAGAAATTCATTAACAATAATATATATGTAGGTACTTATGTAAGCAATCGATAATAATAGTGATTTTTTAAATAGATTATTTGCGAGTCATCATTGTCCAGTTACTTCCAGGGTATATAATATAATAAGCACAAATAATAGGTGTCGAGAAACAACTGTACATATGTAGTTAGTTATGAAACAACATTAATACAACTTTTCCTACCTTAAACTATGTTGCACTTCGAACTACGGTTGAAACACTAATAGTTAACATTATTTCATCTAACGTATTAGTGGGTAATTCTAAGGTTTAGTTTTTTACTTCGCCTTTTTAGACATCAGCGACAGATTAATTGTTACATGTATTAGTTGTAACCCGTCAAAAATGATGGTACTTTTACATGTCGGTTCCTAATGAATAAGTATTTATTTATTTATAAAATAAGTTTTTATATAAGTAGTTACGAACGTTACAGGAATTTGCGGACAGATGACAACGAAACTATTATTTTTGGTATATGTTTTTTTTTTTTAAAAAGCCCCCCTAATATTTAAATAAACTAAAAAGTAAAAAATTGATTTTCGGCCAAAAAATTTTTTCCTCACTCTAAACAAAAGGTGGGCGCTTACGATATTGATATAGATTACAGAATTGTGTTGTTGACGGAGGGAAGCGTCCAGGCTTTTATTTGGAGAGTCGGGCAAAATATTTTGGCCGAAAATTATTGTTTTATTTTTTAGTAGATACGCACGTTATTAGCGTGGTTTATAAATAAATAAAAATTTTGAAGTAATATAATTTTAGTCTTAATATTACCAAGCGTAAAAAATCACTTCGGTAAGAAACTAGCGCTATCTTATTTATGGTGGGCTCACATCTAAAACTTTGATTAATTAATCATGATGGATTGATTAATTAACTAGTGAATTTCATTGATTCGTGTATTGTCATTGAGAATACGCCTGCGTGCAAAGTTTCAGCTCGATTGGACATTTGGAAGCGGGTGAAATATCGATTATCAGATTCTGTACGGACAAACAGGTGAAGCTGAGATAAGCGTGGGAATGATAAAATGGGTTATTTCACTGAAATAAATCCAAAATAATTTCAAAGTTTATTAATATTTGTGCCATATTAATTATTAGGAATCTTCTTAAAACTGGTATTTGCAAACCGACCCGATGGTATATATGTACATAGGATTAGCATATACTTATTCTTAGATACATAGGTACATGTTACATGTATAGCTACCTCCATATGTAGTAAGCTAATAATTACATTGATCGAGTATTTGATTCCAGATTTTTTTTGAATATATTACAAAAAACTGTATTACAAAACACATGTATTACAAAAAACATGTCATGAGACTGTATTATGTACCAAGCTAGAATATTCCAATTGAAAATTTTGAATATACAATTTACTAAGAGCTCTCTTACTCGTATTTACATATCGACTGCTGAGTGGGTACTCAGAAGAATGAAAATGTATAACAGGTGTTCCAACTTAAGATTCCGCGAAATTGTACTGTTCAGAATATGTTCAAATATTTTAAAAACACGATACTGGATTTTATCCCCAGGGGGACATCATTAATCGAGATATATCATAAATGTCTCGTAGAGACGAAGCTACTTTTTTATATGGGAATGTAGGTATGGAAATCTTTTTGGGTGTCCATAGGGCTTACGTGATCACTTTACACAATGTAACATTCACAATGTCACCCATTATAGATACCACGTCTATTAATTTTTTAGAAGTTGTATGTACAATGTTTAATATGCACACCAATAAAGGTTTGTATCTATAAGGTCGTTCGATATATTTAAGTATTGAAATAAAACGGATATCTTATACGAACCGTTTGGATGTGTAGAGATGCGATTCTCGACGTTTCGCTAGTCATGCCGCAGCATCTTCAGGAGTGTGCCCTCTCGTCGCGAGGGTCAAGGACAAAGTAATGATATTAATTTAATGATACTAATGGTACACTAAGATGACGTACCTACTGACGGCGCTCTCCAGAAGAGGCTGTGATTAGACTCGAGAATGGTATCTCTGCACATTCGTATGGTTTGTTTAAAATACCCTTTTTATTTCAATACCAAAAAACTAGTGATGCAACGAATACGAATGCGAATATTCGTATTCGCCGAATATCATCACGAATATTAAAAACAAGCTATTTATAACTGAACGCAACGCAAATTACGGTTTGACTGTGCACCGTGAACTTTGAATGAATGTATTTGTAGAGTTCTCAAATTGTCAATTGTCACTTGTTTCAAGCATAACATAAGTTCTTTCATTTAGTTTCGTTGGGTTATTAATAAGGTTAGGTGCTCATTTCTTGTAGTTTTTATTTTGTAATACGTATTGTTGGTTCCATTTTATTTCCGCTGTGTGTAAAAGTATTAATAACATAATCTCTCGTAATTGCGAAAAAAGTGATATTTGGAAACATTTCGATAAGAAATCTGGTTAGTTAAATTTAAGTATGTCGGTGGTAAATTTTAATTTTTAAATCTCTTAGTAAAAAAAGAACAGTGGTGTGTTATTTGTTACCTTGTTGAATTATTCGTATTCGTATTCGCCGAATAGTAGGTTTGGTATTCGTATTCAGACCCGTATTCGTGAAAGTAGTATTCGTCACATCACTACAAGAAACGCATCTATTCATACACGCTACACTTTCTCCAATCACCTTAAAAGTAGTACCCTCGGTAATGTACACACAGAAGTGTGAACCCAGCGATCCCGCCATTGTTGGAGACCATCGCGTTCCCCATAACGCCTTCTCTCGATTCATATCGGATCTCTTTCAGCGAAATTTTTAATTTGGGGAATAGCCAAAAATCATGTAGAGCCATGTCGGGAGAGTAGGGAGCCAGGGAAATACTGATTTTTCTGCAAATAATGGGGTTGGTGCATTATCGTGATGGAGCTGGTCCATTGATAGCAGCTTCGGCACGAATTTTGCGGATACTCTTCAAGCCCAAATCCTCGGTCGAAACTGAATGTACCTATCCAATGCTTACCTCTACCTCGTTCGCAAGTTCTTTCACTTTGATACGACGATCCTGCATGACCAAAATCGGCACACACCAATCACATTGTTGAGTGCTTACTGGGAAGCGGTTCGCTGTCCACCGATGTGCGGCCGGCCATCTTGGGCTGCACCGCTCCTTTATACCAATATCAACTAAAATTTAAGTGCGTATTTTTTTATTACGACATCAAACAAGCAACCAAAATTATAAAAAAAATATTAGTTAAGTTAGTATATAACCACTTACTGAGATTTTTAGTCTACCGCTTTCGAGACGCACCCGTCTCTTCGTCAGGACAACCACTACACTAGCATATAAATACCTCTACACATCACTACTATATTATCATACTATTCACCAGTTCGACTCCAATGGACTAAAATCTCAGTATGTGGTTATATAAGTTAATGCTTTAAATATTGTAACGAGATGCTAAAAAGAATTAACGCACTATCCGAGCCCCTGGTAATATGTCACTGGTCACAACTCAATCGTATAATCGATAACGGCGTATAAGAGTCTAGGGTGATCTACAACCTTCGGAAAATGTCTATAATCGCTGGTACAAGCAAGAAGCTACGAGGATCTTCTCCTAAACACTAGAATAATCTAGAAAGTTCGAAAATATCAGCATTTAGGTATAAATATGGAACGGAGCCGCGGCGCGAGTCGTGTTTGACAGGTCGATGCGAAGTCGGCCGCGAGCCACGAGATGACTGACGCCCATTGTAGCCAGTCGTGAATTGCGAAGTGATAAATAAAGCGAGTAATCGAGCGAAGTACCTAATTGGCGAAATAAATCAAAGCGATTAATACGTGCGCGAATCGGATGGAATGTTCTTGTGAATGTTAAATACGTATTACCTAGCGATAATAAAGTGTAGTTAAAGTATTCAGAGTGATATATTGCGAAATAATGTGATTAAAAGATGTGTTAAGATTAATTAAGTGGCTTTGTACATTGAGTAGTTAATTGTTTCTTAATTAATAAATCTATAAGTTAATTATTCGCTAATTAATTTCCAGAATTTTCATTCATTCCTCCCTAGCCACGACACGTGAAAATATTTAACAACCAAAATTAGAGAATGTTTACAAAAAAACGTCAATTATACAACTAATTAAAGAAAACATAACTGATAAATTTGAAAAAAAACACATCATTAAGATTCAAAAATAATTTTAAAATCCCAAAATATAATACCAAACTGTGTCAACAAAACTACATATACTTGGGCATAAAAAACTTCAATAACCTACCTACAGATATTAAGAAAATCGATGACTTACAACAATTAAAGAAAAAATAAACCAACACTTTAGATCGATACAATTTGACAATGCATAACAAGACATATAGCTAACAAGACATATAGCAATGACATATAGCTAACAAGACGTATAGCAATTGACAATGCATAACAAGACATATATATAGCTAAGGAACAAATAAGCCAAATCCAAAATAAACTAATAAAGTGTAAGCCCCTCACCAAGCACATGAGCAAGTCTCATTTTTGGAGAGGCAAAGCAATAAAATAAAATCTATCTAAGTAGATTGTAATAGACAAATGTATTATGATTTAAATGTAGTTTTAATATTAAATAAATAAAAAAAAAATCAAAATTATGTTACTTTACACTCTTGTCTTTCAAATTTTCATAAAAGCAGCTGAGACTTGTTTGGATATAATTATTAATTTTAAAAACTAACAAACTTTGTATTAAACCACATTCATTATTTTTAACTATCTGTAACCCGTCAAAAATGACGGTACTTTTACATGTCGAATCCTGAGAAAGTATTAATTTATTTTATTTTAAAAAAATTAAAAAATCGTAAAATAATTTTTAAAATCCAAGAAAAAAATTGGAAAAAATTAAGAAGTTACGGACGTTACACGGACAGACAGACAACGAAATTATTACAATTGGGATGTCGACCATTTTCGATACCACTGTATCTTTATCAGGACGGATGCATAACAATAGTTAAATCCTTTACATAGGTGTTTGATTTAGGGAGAGGTTATTGTACGTCCTTCCTGACAAAGAGAGTGCCAATTTGGTTTAGTTTTTAATTTATTATTATTATAATTAGGTTGTATTTGTTTGTATATTTTTTATTATAATATGACTTTCAAAGCTAGTGCTATATCTTTTCACACTGCATTATTACTTTTTTGTTTTTAAATTTCTATTTTATTATGTTTATCTTATGCTTCTGCTTTTTACTTTATATTATGTTTATCTTTATGTATTTGTATCTGTATTTTAAGTATTTTCTTTTCTCTTTATGTCATTATTATGTTTACATGTTATTGTTTTTTTTTCTTTAATATATATATTTAATATATATATATATATCCCTACTACAATGCTCATGTTCATACAATAGAAAGAATTCAACATAAATTTTTACGCTACATAAATTTCCGTCTCCATATCCCAATAGAAAATCTTAACTATACAAACTTATTATATTTTACCGGTTTATTGCCACTATCGGACAGGGGAGTTTTATCCGATCTGATTTTATTATATAAAATTGTAAACTCGCATTACCACAGCCCTGAAATTTTGTCCTTAATAATGTTCCATGTACCCAGTCGAACTACTCGAGTGCCGACGCCTTTTTACTGTGACAATACTAGAACAAATGCTCACTACAACTCGCTAGTACCTAGAATACACAGGTTAGGTAACAATTATACAAACATAGCGGACGTGTTTGGTTCTGGCCTGTCACAGTATAGGGGCGCGATACTGAGAGCGCTTCATTCCGCCATAATGTAAATTATATACACTTTCTTTTTTTGTTTTTCTCTCTGTTTATATTATTTTTGCAAATAACTGTTATATACCTACATATGTAAAAGCCTATTTAGGCGTAAATGAATGAATAAATAAATGAATATTCTGTTAATGTACACTTAGCTATCTGTTGTCAAAGCCCTATAGGGCGTTAATTAAAAAATAAATATATAAAATAAAATAAAAATAATAATATAGTTCATTAGATATTGATAGTTGGCACGAATGCACCTTCAGACTAGCCGTCATCAATCAGAACTATCGATCTCCGTCATTGCATTGACAGAGATGCACGTATGCATGCATGTTAAGGTTGAACGATTACCGCTGCGCATCATTTAACTCTCAGTTAATGGAGCGCGGGCGCAGCCAGCGAAACAATGGCATTAATTAAGTGCAGTAATGAAATCATTATCGACAAACAATGCACGTTCATAATCTACTTTATCATCGGTACGCATCTAACTGCATTACCGACGTGTGCACGCTCCGCCTCAGAAGGCCGCCTCCGCAAATCAGGTATTAAATATTATTTGATGTAGGATTGTTGAATGTTAAATTAGTATGCTATCCTGATACCTGATAGGTAGTGAAAAGATATCAATGACTGTAGCCTTGTATTACATTAAACTAACATGAAGCCCGTACTAAGAATATTTTCTAAATTAAAAAAATTTTATCTTAATATAATAATTTCGTTGTCTGTCTGTCCCGTAAGTCCCTAAGTCCCTAAGAAAAACAAAAATACACGACTGGAGAGAGACTTGAACCTCGAACGCGCGGACGGCAGCACGGGGACTGGACGACATAGCCACCATCGCTTCTCCGTGGCCCGTCAAATATATACCATGCAAGCAAGGACGCAAACCATTAATTTACGCCTCTCCCGTGATTTTTCACGGATGTACGGCTAGTTAAAGACTAAAACTATACCATTCTCAAGATAGCAATAAATTAAAAGAATATACATATTTACCGCAATTAAAGATTTTTTTCTTTTTACATGCTTTTATTTAACTCCCTTTGACTGTTTGTTCTTTATTTGCTATGGTGGTATCTTGTAGTTGATTTTTTACCAGATTCCCGAATAGCTAGAGCTCTGAAATTTACAATATTTACGTAAAGTGGATGACTGTAAATTATTAAATCATTTTAGATATAATTTGGTAATTATTTCGAGTAATATTCATATTCTTCCATTATTGTTAAATGCCTACGTAGCTTCGAAATTTAAGTTCAACGTTTCGCAAAAAATAAGACAGAAATATTGAAAAAATAATGCAAACTTTTAAATTGCATATCTCCATAACTATTGATATTAAGTCATAGTTGCTCGAACATTTTATACTCATAACTTAGGCAGGAATCTACCGGCCAAGTTTCTGCTGCTAGCTCTGGTACATCCTGTATAATTTATTATAGATTGTGAAAAAAAAACCTACATAAAAATGTATAATATATATATAACAGTAATTAGTAAAAAAAATATATCTAAACTTAAAATAACAGGCATAATCTTATTTAAAATCTCAATGTCAATGTCTGCAGAAACAGACATTTGAATAAACAAGAGAACAGAGAATCACACTAAAACCCGAGGTAATGAATATATCAATAAATTGTTTTGACACAGCTTAGCATATTAACAAAAATTTAGCATAAAATAATTAATAAAGTTGCTGTTTTTTTAATAATTCTTTCATGATTTCAATGTTTGATATTATTGTACGATGAAATGTATCCATGAGTGAAACATGTCATCTTTTGTAATATTCAAGTGCTGTCATTCAAACAAATTCACACCTTCTTCACTGAGACCCAAAGATAAATAATCTGCCGCGGCTAACTGCTTGAAATAATATTACAGTTGGCAAATATCACCTTGGAAATCAATAAACTAGTCTTATGTGTACAGCGATAAATATTTATAAGGAGGGACTTCTATAAAATGAGACATGATGGTATGATTTCTTCTTCGTTTAGCTCTTGGCTGAGAAGTCATGATCGCTGATGATAATGATAACACGGCCAAAACTATTCTGCGTCTCTGCTCCTATCTGCAGCATTCCTGAGGACTTCCTGAAGTAGACCTCACCAGATCGGTCCACCTAGTCGGTTCTTCTTCAAAGACGGGTTCCCACAGTCGATAATCGTCCGTATTCTGAAAATAACAAGATGTTAATATTCAAATGTTAATATTTCTATCGTTATGACAAAAATATTGCCTTCATTTTAATATTTGAATTCTTTGGATCAAGAAATTAATAGATGTGTGTGAAACAAACTAATTTCTAACAACTTTTAAAATAATATTTGTACTTATTTTATACAATATTCATCAAAAATTTATAGTTTACAAAAGAAAAAAAGATTACAATAACTGGTTTGCGTAATGATATCGCTACGATATTAAATAAATAAAGAGGTCTTTTTTTAAGAACACTAAGATATAATGCAGATCCAACAGTGTAATCCGTCTATGTGTAAGAAAATATTGATGTACCTATTTTAATTTGGTAAAATGGTTTATATGCCATTACTGCACAACTGTTGGGTTTTGAAAAGTGATATTGCACCACCACATATGTTGATATAAAAACCCAGAAAGTTGGCTTTTGGGGAGTTAGGCTGTCAGGCAATCGGCATGTCGGGGAGTTAGGCTGTCAGGCAATCGGCATGTCGGGTAGTTGGCTGTCGGGCAAACAGGAAATTATAAATTAAAAACACCTGTGTCACCGAATGAAAGGAAAAACGAATAAGATTGTGTAGACTAATGTTCTGGTAATCTTCATTTTAATAGACTTAGTGATGTATCTACCTTTGCAATTTTTTTCGGTTCATCCATGTGTTTTATTTAATTTTACTTGTATAGGAAAAATCTTATACCTAAACAATACCCACTTCCTGATTAAAAATCGCTCTATTTATTGTCATATAGCCTTTACAAATCTAAGTATTATGTACTTACTCGCGTTGATATTTTAATTTGGAGGTAAATTCAGAGATCAGCTAGTTATTGGTTGAAAGATGATTCGCCGATCCGATGGGAAGGCAACTAACGTTGATCAGTAAACTGTCCACCAAATTTTTTCACATACTAAATTTTAGGCATCACTCACATCCTCATCAATAGCTGTTTCGTGACCGCCAGGCGCCGGCCGCCAAATGATTTTGATTGGTCGAAACTGACATCCGACGTATTCTGCGCCAACCACTAGCCAGGATTTTTAACCTTTAAAAAATCTGACCAATGACTGTTGGAAAGCGGTTGACATTCGTGTGGTACGAAGACGCATCAATTCACATCAGCCTTTCGGAATAGACAGATTGATCTGTTCCGGATTTGACGAAGCCGGGAGAATTGGAGATTGAATCCGAACTCGACATATAGAAAAAGTACAATTTGTCAACTGTGGACGTAGTTAGCTTTGGTCTTGTGTATTTCGCGTATCAGGAGATCAATCATTATCGGCGGATATTGGGAAGGAATATATTTCTTTCCTAATCCCGACCCTCGCGTGTGGTGGTGGCGATTCCGTCCGTCATCGCACTGTAGCAGTTTCTCTATAATCGTAATCAGTTCGTGATCAAGTTCATGATTTTGGTTCATAGATAGGACAAATATTATAAGTCGATTAATTTTTATTAGCCTATTAGCAATTCGCATCGCTCGTGTTTAGATGTTCCATGCATGTTATCGCATCAGTAATTAACTTTGCATTATTATTAAACAGATATAATAAACATTTATTATGTGATCAAAATCAATCACGAACTGTGATTCGATCACTGACACAGGCAAGTCATAATCACTAACAGTGATTGACTGTCTAAAAATATCGTGATTTGTGATCCTTTTCGTATCATTTCTGTTCTGTGCACATTTCTTATGGTGTACGTACAGGGTTATTTGTAAAACATTAATAACTTCGCAGGACTATACTCCTACCTTGATTGTGAGTGGAAAATGTTCAAGCTATTATGACCTAATATCAATAGTTAAGGAGATATGCGACATCAAAGTTTGCATTTTTTTTTCAATATTTCTGGCTTATTTTTTTTGTAAAACGTTGGACTATCATTAAAGTAACTTATATCGAGTATGAAAAATTCATTCCCTTTAATACAAGTCAAATAATAAAAAATAAAAAACCTCGAATTCCAATTGGAAAACATTCCAATTGGAATTATTTTCAGGGTTTTAATCATTTTATTTAACTTTTATTGAAACGGATGAAATTTTCGTAATCGATATTAGTTACTGTAATGATAGTCCAACGTTTTACAAAAAATAAGTCAGAAATATTGAAAAATAAATGTAAACTTTGATGTCGCGTATCTCCATAACTATTGATATTAGGTCATGATAGCTTGAGCATTTTCGACGCATAATCAAGGTAGGAGTATAGTCCTGCGAGGTTATTAATGTTTTACGAATAACCCTTTATATTTACATCTCAAGCACGTGATCTGTTAATTTGTACAACGTATTCCTGAACGATTTCTTTTTCAGTTTACTAATTTTAAGATTCTGAAGTATTTCTACAAACAGGAAAGCTAGAAAAAATAGCTACACATATACATTTAAAGAGAAAATGATCTTCATAAAACCCTACGTAATATGGTAAAGTATGGATGTTCCTTATACCTTGCCTAGCACTGTTGATGTGTTAGTCATTTTACAAAAACTATTCGTGATGCTTGGAATATAACACTGATTTTGGTAATGCAGAATTAATTGGTAGTACCTAATGCTATTATAGATGGAATTTCAGAATGCACAGATTTGAAAATGTTTGCTTTCAACATTAACAATGATATTGTCGAATAGTTTTCATTGAAACCCACAATTCCATTAGAATACAATGTTTTTATTTTACAAATGTTTTAAATGTAGTGGTTTTCAATGATTTAGGTATATGTAATTATTTATATCGTGTATCACAAAAACCAACCCTCAAATAAGTATATTGTTACGTGGCGTGGCTCGCTCGAAAAATGAAATGGCACAACTCGTAAAATAAATCTTTTATTATCGCTTGTACATTATCTCTAACATTTTTACAATCGCTCACAACGCAATACTACCTATTTTTTATTCAAACACAAAAGAACAGCTCTCTTTTGTTTTTCTACTCGGGTAAGAACCCTTCCATTTCTTCGCTATTTATTAATCATGTTAGTTCTTATTTCAACCACTGGGCATACCGGCCCGCCGTTCTGCGCATGTGACACTTTTCTATGGAACTGTCAAATGTCAACGAACAGCTCGTTACACTTAAGTTTAAGTTTTCTGGGATATTCTTCTGTGTTTCTTCGACCTTTCTATCAATGTTTCGGATCCCATTGCAGGGTCCATCATCAGGGCTGATGTGTTGATTCTGAACGACCGCGAAGACCTAAGAACATTCTCAATGAATATTATGTTAAAAAGATCCACTGTCAAATTTGCTGATAGCTCTAAATTCCGCTATTTTAGAAAACTCTCAAATTATACTTTTATGCAACACATTTTATAATTATACGCAGTATTTTAGAAGACGCAAGAAACCACTAATCGTAAAAAAACTGTTGTTTTTCATAAATATACCAATTATAATAATTTCGATGACTGTCCGTCCGTCCGTCGGTCTGTCTGTCTGTCTGCCTTCTTATTTTTTCCTTTTTTCTTAATAAATAAAAAAAAAAAACCTAGTTTTTTAAAAAATTTTCCCCTTTTTTCTTTCTTTTCATTTTTTGCTTTTCTTCTTTATATAAATAAATAAATACTTATTCCTTAGGGACCGACATGTAAAAGTACCGTCATTTTTGACGGGCTAATAAAAATAAAAATTCAAATAAAAATGGTGATCGCGATAACCACAGATTCCAATCACCGATACCATAAACACTAATGGCTAGTGACGCTGAGCGCTCTCTAGAATGGCAATATATCTACTCGTTATGTGTTTTACTTAGAATTTGTAATATATTATATACTCACAGATTAATATTACGGAAGGCGCCAGTTACCTGTAGAATGCCCCGAGTCAAGGACATGCTGTGTGATTTTTTTTATGATATAAATGACATCTTGTAAATCGAGAACAAAATTCAAGACTGGTTGTTATTTTGTAACAATAAATTATATTAATTAAAGTTGAATAACTCTGTTTCCAACACATTTCGGGAACAATATTCCCTTTTTCAGGATAACTTGCACACTAAAGTTGAAATATCGATTAACATCGGGAGAGGGTTAAAGAGAAGAGTTGGAAGGGGAGAGGGGGTTAGAAGAGTTAATGAGGGAATTACAAAGACAAAGTCATAATTATAGTCCTGACACTATAATTATGACCTTGTCTGTATCAGATATTACAAATATTGGAGGATGGCCCCGTAAAAAGCCTAAACAACCGTAGAGCATGCATGAAAATATGTATGAATGTAGCCGAAGCAAAAGTGTGCCAAGATAGAAGAATACGGCGATCTATCCTGTATGCCTATCCCTGCGAAGAAACTGCGCGATGGTTAGTTAGTTAAATAGTCATAGTCATCGTAAATTCGGAAATTACATAGCCATTAGTCGTGTAGTCTAGTTATGTCCCTTTGTCAGAGAGAAAGACATAGATAGATAAATAGACAGACAGACAGACAGACAGACAGACAGACAGACAGACAGACAGACAGACAGACAGACAGACAGACAGACAGACAGACAGACAGACAGACAGACAGACAGACAGATAGAGAAAGAGAGAGAGAGAGAAATAATTACCGGTGATTTATATGAACGGACGGGTCGAAACCGTTAGCGAATTTGTATAAAAATAAGTAACAAATAAGGAACTTACTCACTTGCCATCCTCAATACCCTTACACGACACAATTTACCACACGTGTGACTCGTGACGTTCATCGAACTCTCTAGCGGCAGGACTTACTTTAATCTCATTCGTCGGTGTACAACTCTACACACAAATCCTCTACACACACACCTAATACGAATGTAAACTCATCCTTGGTCAACCAGGTCAATCTAAATCATTGCACGTTATTTATATTCAGAAACTAAATCATAAATGTTTATGACCGTGACGGGGGAATATAATCTACAAAAACAATTTAAATTCATCAAATATCGCAATGTGTCACTGACGTCCACGCCAGGGATTGGCAAATTGTGGCTCTTGAGACTATAAATGTACTTTATCTGAAAATACATATTAACGAAAATAATTCATGTGTATGTATTTATCTTTCCAAATAATCAATTAACACGAACACTACCACCATATATGATTAAAACTTGCCATAGCTGCCGCTGTTATATATTTATTTTAAGAAAAAATATAATAAAAATGGTTATTGCACGAATCCGCGGGTCATTTTTCATTATAAATAATAAAAAACTTGGTATTTTTGTTAATTCTTCTTATTAAGGCGATAAAAAAAAGATAGACAAGAAGATAATGCAGGGTTAAATTAACGAAACGTATAATTTACTTAAATTGAGAACAAAAAATACAATAAACTCAACTACAGACAAAAAATACAGCTAAAAACAGCTATTTTTCAAGATAACTAAAAAATTCGGCACAAAAACTAGGTTCCCAATCGTAAAACTTGCATTAGCAAATATAATCATTACTTATTTTATAGAACTATCCGATTCAACGTTATACTTCGTGTTTTCAACGTAAACTCCCATCTTTTTTATCAAAAATATAGGGATGTTGATAAAAAGAAAATCTTTTACTTTCCGAAAATCTATAATTATTGCAGTGTTGAACCATCTGCTTATTTATGTTTCATATATTATATTCATATATTACAAGAACAATTGCAAAAACAATTGCAATGTTTAAAAGTATATTTCTAATATGTAGGCTTTCTTGTGTTTGTGTTTTATGTGCAATATTTAAATATTTAGTCTTTTCTAACTTATAAACTAAAAAAAAAACTGTACATGTAGTTGCTTCGGAACAGACCTTGTCTAGTGAAGCAACTACCTTTATTTAAGTGTATTAAAAAAAAGCAATTACAATCAGTCAAATTCCAAGAAGGTAAAGCGTTTCGGATTATTAATCCATCTTCCAAATCGTCTCTGAATCGTGGGATGTGGGCATGTCTGTCTGATGTTTGTTTTCTTCGGAAAGAACTGGAACAATATGAAACGTAGATGGTTGTTCAATGTTTGTTTCGTTCTTTGACAAAATACTTACATATTTACTGGCACTTGCAATTCGCGATTTATCAAATTATATGTGTCTCCTATGACTTCCGTCCCATTTCTAGATTTTATAATATATAACCTGGGAAATTAATCATCGATACCTATAACAGTTGCTGGCGTCCACCAATTACCAAAAGTCTTCTTATAGAATAATTTTTAAAGGGATTAATTTCGTGCAGTTTTTGTCAAAATTATTTTTCATTTTTGTTGACTTTGGTGGCATCCTTGATAGGACAGCGGTCATAGTAGGCGAAAAAAGGGATGGCAGTAGTATCTAGGTGGCGGAGAGAGGGCGTCCGCGATGTAGTGGGCGCGGGCAGTAGGGGCGGCGCAGGCGAAAGTCTGCGCACGAGCGGCCGAACCCTCAGTTCGTCATTCTTGTGGAGCTGGCTTAAATGCAATGGAGTGCCATGATATGCTAATATTTCCGGGAAGGAGGAGGGGAAATGCACCTTTTGCAAACTGCGGTGATTTCGCTCACATTACTGCACATATCAATATAATAGTGATATATATGGGTCTGTATTTGATTCTGAGGCTGAGGCTGAGAATGAAATCGAAAGGAGAGTGACTGCGGGAAACAAAGTTAATGGTGCTCTAAATGCAATTATGGCCAATAAGAATCTGTCAAAGGAAGCAAGACTAGCGGTACATAATGGCGTTGTTGTGCCAACCCTAATGTATGGAAGTGAAGCCTGGAATTGGAAAAAAAGAGGAATGAAAGTAATGCGGTCACTAAGACGCTTGTGTGGAAAATCTTTGGTCGATAGAGTAAGGAATGAACAAATTAGACATGAATGCATTGCTGACTGTAGTGTGGTAGATAGAATAAAGAAGAGAGTGCTGAGATGGTTTGGTCATGTGGAACGTATGAACGAGGAAAGGATGGTTAAGAAAATATATGAGGCGAGTGTTGAAGGCAACAGGAATGGAGGGCGTCCGCGAAAGACCTGGCACGATCAGGTACTACAAGTATTTGAGGATGGCCCTGTTAAAAGCCGCAACAACCGTAGAACGTGTATGAGAAGATGTATGAATGTGGCCAAAGCAAAAGTGGTGTGCCAGGATAGAAGAGTGTGGCGTTCAATCCTCTCTGCCTACCCCTGCGGTGAAACAGCGTGATGGTTAGTTAGTTAGTTAGTTAGTTAGTATTTGATTCATGGCATTTAACTAAGATAATAAGTTTTTACAATTTTTACACCACTGCTTGTTCATTACTTTGTGGAAAGTGAATACTAGTATGTAATTATGTATTCCCATTCATGAACAAATACACTGTTAAATTATAAATAAATTAAATGTAAAAGTATTTTACTTTGTACTCACCATGTATGCTTTAATAAATACATTAAAAAAATCTCTTCACACTGTAAAAACGTATTTGCCTCTTGAACAACATGTGGATCATTATACATACTATACACGTTTGAATGTTTTGCCTCGAAATATTGCCCATCCCTGTCCTAGACTTACATTATATATTATTTGTATTACGCACGCATATAACTTAAGCTTTTTGCATTGTTAACGGGATTGCATACATTTGCTAGGAGATTTTCTTAATGCTGCACTTTATGGTCACCTTCTCGCTGATTGCCACAGTCGACTTATTGTCGTGTGGTTATTTCTAGTTTTGCAATAAAATAACAATTTTGTGACGACACCTAGGTATAAAAATATCCCTTTTTGAATTTTATTTTACAAATTTCTCTAAAATCACTGAAATTTCATTTTATTTAAGGCAAAGTGATTTTTTTCGGTTTATGGTGAGAAAATAGCATCCTTATACAGAAATAGTTTTAACTGTCAATCTTCAAGGATATGAAGTAAGCCACATCAGGTATCATGAAGATGAACAATATTGACACTATGAGTAGCTTGTTGGTCATGACGCTCGCCTGGTGATCTGGTGGACGGTGGTTCGAGCCCCATTCCAGCAAGTTTACAGCCAGCAAATTTGTCCTATCTTCATAGCACAAGCGCTTGGCTTATTTTGAAAATAGTAAGAATATTGATGCGACACGCATTCCGTCTTCACATCTCTATTAAAAAAAATTAAAAAAATTAAAAAAAAAAAATATATATATATATTGCTTGTTATTTTTCTCCAAAATATTACATAAAAAATAATCATTAACTTGATTTTCAATGCAGTACGACGTTTTTATATATCAAACATTGGAGCACATATTGAAACTTATCTTTTTAGAATATGGCAAAATGTAAAAAAAAATAACTGATTAAATCTTCTGACTGAATATTCAACATTACACTTCAACACAAAATATAAAATTGCAAAAGATAGAAAGCCGCGGCCGACATCTAAACACACAAGGAATTAGATATCCAAAAAGGTTTCGCTCCTCTTTGTTGCTTGTTAGATTGCACCAAAACATATTTAGAAATGCGAATTATTTATGACTACCTACCCTGATTCTTACAAGCGAAAAGAGTATAAAAATCGACGAAAATACATGTGTTTTTATAGTTATAATCTGTTCATTGAAAATTGAGCACAGTATATTGAATTTAATAACCAATAAACACCATAACCCGCATTTACTGTACCTATCTATTATGTATGTATAATATTGGATAAGTCATAAAATACCCTTTCTTTCATATACGAAATCTACCTCACTTGCTTCCAGTGCCGAAAGGAATTATTTACTATCATACAATAATACCATTAATAAAATCTTGACTTGCGCTATTAATACATCAATTTTAAGATGTAGGTATCGTCGGTCTATTTCTAGCTCCGCGTAAATCTTTTATAATTTGTCAAATGTTTCATGGAAGAAATAAATCTAAGCATTATTTTTTCATGATATACATGCTTTAGCAAATTTTTAGTTCATTGGTGAAATTACATTAGAATTTGATAATTCCACTCAAACAAACACAACTAACCAAAAACCTCTTCTTGATTCCTACTACATGACTTTTGCAGGTCGCAACCTTTTTTTTAATCTTGAGCAGTTTACTAACTCTGTTAGGGGAAAACTTGCGAGGTGACATATTCCCCCCCCCCCCCCACACACACACAAACACTAACTGACTACTTGAATCACTTTCTCTTTCTATCCTACTTAGTCCTGTAAAATAAGAGTTTCTTGTAATTGGCCAAAGGCCCTGTCTTATTATGTCACTGTTGGAAATTAATATCAATGGCTGTAAGAAAATCTTTTAACGATAAATAAAATACAAATAAATTGAATAAAAACTGGCTTACGTTAAATTCGACTTGTTTGTTTTTTATAGACAATTTTTTTTTGTTTTGAAAGTTTATATATCTACCTATTGAGGTCCGGGGAATTAATTTGAAATAAAACAAAAATAAGCTGACTTACGCGGCGTCAGAAGTAAGCCGACGGTATTCTTAATATTATTATTTTAAAAACAAATCACTGTGTTTTCAAATATGGTTTGTACTGCACCATGAAATTCTTTGTACGAACCGCTATTTCCAATCAATCTATTGTTAATTTAATTTGCACCGTATCGCTGTAAAACGATACGCTAATTCTTCCTCATGCATTACGTGTTTCTTTGTCGCGACGAATTGTACATACATAAAATTATATCCTTGAATTGAAACCACCAATACCAAAACTAAATTCTGGCGTATTCTCATATTCATATCATAATAACAACATTTCTGTTAAAAAATACAATTGATAATATAACACAAGATTATTTTTATCTAAAAAAAAAAACAAGTAACTCGATACTTGCAATATTCACGGTTCTACGTATTCGCGGATGATAAATTTGCATTATCGTAATGTCATATTTTTATTTTATTTATTTATGGAAAACTACATTTAAAAATCAGATTACACATGAATATTAAATAGTACCTGTAGAGACCATCCACAGAATTAATATGTTATATACTAACATATAGCAACAATAACTTTAGTTAAACAAAAAAGTGAAAGGTTTAAGTTACGAACAAACTATGAAAGTCGAAGAATTAAAGGTAAAAGGGGAATCAGGAATGGATAGGAAAGGACAGAACTACTTAGTAAAAAGAAAGATAAGAAGAAAAAGAAGTGCAAAAGATATATATCATAAAGATATCTGATCAATACATCTGCAAATACATATACGAGGTCTGGACAAAAGCAAAAAGATGAATTAAAGAAATGTACAAGACAAAAATTATATATACGAAGTATAGACAAAAGGAAGAAGATGGATTAAAAAAGAGAAAAAAAAAGGTTTATGACTGAGGTGAATATACAAGAGTTGTAAATTCATAGATTGATGAATTGAAGAGATCAAAGTCACTAAATATAGTGTTGAACAAATTAGACGAGTGATATATAAAAGAGTTTTGCCGGGAGTTGTTATCACAGGTATTACAATGTGAAAGGTCTCGACCAATCTAGCGGATCTTCCGGGAACTTTCAAAGAGATGCGCTGCAGCAATGCCGGGCAGTCAATCTTAGAAGTAACTAGTTTCTGAAGAAATATAACATCTGCAGTATTTCTGCGATTGACCAGGGGTGTAACCTTAAAGAAGGTCGCGGAATCTGCGTTACTGATGTGAGTACGATGGGAACGAAAGTCGAGATATTTTATGAATCTGTTCTGAACACTTTCGATTATTTTTATACGAACTTGATATCTGGGGTTCCAGATCATATAACATATGTTAATTTAAAGATTTATTGTTAATTTTCCACAAAAATAAAATAGTCAATTGAAAATATACATCCAATAATCCGTATTTGAAACTGATTTAAAACGTAATTTTTATATTTTCGCGAGTTTGTAATATTATTATAAATCAGGTATAATATTAGGTCCTTACATATGAAATTGACGTTTAGTATGGGAGGAACATAAAGCCGATTTTTTTTTATTGTAATATATTTATTTAATCAAAGTATGTACCATTGCTATCTATGCACTTTTGCCATCTCATAGGTAGTTCATCGATCCCTTTACTAAAAAAACCATTCGGACGGGAATCAATAAAATCTTTGAAGGCGGTTTGGACTGCCCCATCGGAGTTGAATTTTTTCCTTTGCAAGAAGTTATCCAAATTTCGAAAAAAATGGTAATCTGTTGGGGCAAGGTCCGGAGAGTACGGTGGATGTCTTAGACATTCCAATTGAAGCTCCTCTAATTTGGTAGCCGTCTGTTGTGCAGTGTGTGGTCTAGCGTTATCATGAAGCAGCAGTGGCCTAGAGCGATTAACCAGCCTCGGTTGTTTAGCAGCTAGCTTTTCCATCATGGTTTGCAGTTGCTGACAACAGACATCTGCTGTAATCGTCTGGCCAGATTTAAGAAAGCTGTAGTGAACGACACCAGCACTAGTCCACCAAACGCTCACAAGTAACTTTTTTGGAGTCAATTTTCGCTTGGGGCATGGTTTGGCTGGTTCGGCAGGGTTCAGCCATTGCGATGAGCGCTTCCGATTATCGTACAGGATCCACTTTTCATCACAGGTAATGATTCGATTTAAAATCCCTTCATTATTGTGCCGGTTGAGTAATGCAACGCAGCAGTCAACGCGCGTTTGTTGATTTGCTTCACTCAATTCGTGAGGTACCCACCTTTCAAGCTTTTTCACCTTACCAATTTGCTTCAAGTGGATTAAAACAGTTTTATCACTAACACCGCAGCCTGCAGCTAACTCGGATGTGGTTTGCGATGGATCCGCTTCCACAATAGCCTTCAATTCTTCATTATCAATTTTGGTCTCCGGCCGTCCACGGGGCTTGTTCTGCAGGTCGAAATTTCCAGAACGAAAACGTTGGAACCAAAAACGCACTGTGTTTTCTTTTGCGGCACCGTCGCCATACACATCATTAATCCTTCGAGCCGTTTCTGCAGTACTGGTGCCACGGTGGAACTCGTACTCGTAAATAACGCGATATTTCAAGTTTTTCATTTTGTAAACTGAGTGACGCAAAGAAAAAAACAATTGAGGAAAAACAAATGAATTATAATTTTCAAAACACAAATACATGAGTAAATAGTTGTATAAATATGGATTTGGAATTCCTAACCAAAGAGAAGATATTTGAGATCTAATTTGCCAGTACGGCAAAACATCAATTTCATATGTAAGGACCTAATATATACGGCCGTATACTGAAAATAATAGTGTGGGGATCTTAAGAATGTTGATCTTAAGAATGAAGACGAGAATAAAAATAAAAAAATAAACGAGAGGTAGGTATACGTCGGTGTTTGTTTCTTTCAGTTTCTACTTGAGAGAGAGAGAGATAGAGATAGAAAAAAAATAAGAGCACATGACGGTTATCCGTCAAACGTCAAAATATAAATACGAGTCCAAGGCGACAATGACAATTTTGCCACAATTTTAAGTAGGTACATCAGGACGCTTTACATAGGGAAGAAATTAATAAATGCATATGAAATAATATTTTTTCTATAAGCATTTAATAATTAGTACATATTTCATGTAATTTTAGTCGAAACATGAGAATTGTGAAGTTACGTTTGCGATAGGTACTCAGCAGGGGCGTGCAATGAGAACAATAATCATGACTTTTATTTACGCATAATTTGGGAAAAAAAACGGAATTAAATATTTATCTAGCGGAATATTATGAAATATATGTAAATCAGTTATATCGGCTTCTTTTCAAAATGTATGCTTAGAAACAAATCACACTTCTTGTTCTCACTGCACAACCCTGGTAGTTAGGCAATCCGTTCGAAGCTCCGTCAGACCAGACCGCCTGGATAAGAAGGCACCGGAGAAATCAAACCCTTTTCTAAAGGCATTGCAGACATCGGACATCGCAAATAAATGTATTTACCCTCAGAGAGATATGTGAAAATATACAAATCTCCTTATTCGAGTACCACGAACACCGACGTATACCTACATCTCGCTTTTTTATTTATTTTTTATTCTCATCTATTAATTGTTGGGATAACAATCTTAAAAAATCCAAAAATTGCTAATTTCGGAATATGGCCGTAAGTTAGTCTTTGCCTCGGTCCCTCGATTCAAACGAATGTGTGCAGCGAACAGATTTCTAATAATGGCTAAAGCAATATTTACATAATATAAAGTAACAAAACACAATATTGATAAGAGTTGTAGCACAGCTGATACGAACACACTTCATTGAGTTTTCATGGATGCAAACATCGGATGTATGAACAATTTATATGGGTCACAACACTTGTTTGGTTTTCTAAATTAGTAATATTTATTACCAGTTGTAAAAACATTACGTACTGTCAATGTACTGCTTAAGCCGGCGCCACACTGCGCGCATCTTCCGTCGCGTCAAATCGGCATAGCAAACGGATCGACCGGTCATTCGCGTAGTGTGTTTGATAAGCGCATATTGTATGGAAAGAAATGTAGCGGTCTTCCGCGACGGAAGATGCGCTTGGTGTGGCGCCGGGCTGAAAGTCATTTGTAAGATTAGTAGTAGCAAAAACTTATACTTACACTTTGAGTGAAATATCAACAGTTACGGAGATAAGCTACATCAAAGTTTGCATTTTTTTTCTCAATATTTCTGATTTATTTTCTGTAAAACTGTGAACTATCAATAAGTAACTTATATGGAATATTAAAAATGCACATGTCAAGTGAAAATGACAAAAAAAAACAAAGTTTTAATAATTTTATTTAACTTATATCAGAGCGAATGAATATTAATATTCAATATAAGTTACTTTCATGAAAGACTATATTTAGAGATATCATGAAATTTAATTTGCTCAATTTTTATATTTTTCTCATATTTTGCCTAAAAAATTTAAATTACATTTCATTTCGTTAGATTGGCCAAATTGACTTGTCAATTATGGGTACTGAATTAAATATGTGGTCACCATGGTACCGAGTACCGCGCATTTTTTTGGTCAAAAATTTTTCTTTAGTGCGAGATTTGGGGAGGGGCGAGCTTCTTTGTGGTGATGTTATTTTAACCGGTGCGGTGACACTAACAGTTATTTAAGATTTGTATCTGATTGCGTCGATGACATCATCCCGACATAATACCAAATTACTGTACCGAAAATAACCGGTTTACATAACGGTTTAACCATCACTACTTCTTTATTCACGCGACATATTTACGAATCATCAAAAATCATATTTATGTGACTTGTAATCACATTCCGCCGCGTATCTCTACTTAAATTTAAAATAAATGTTACGAGTTCTCATGGAATAAATTAATGTTGACAATAATTTATATAGAATGCTGGTATGCGCAGACTACGCAAACTATTTGTATCGTTGCATATATTGTATAAAAATTTTATTATGTCTACATTCGTGCATTATATCACTGTCAATGTCAATCTAATCGGACTGTGATTACTAAGAATTTATAGCGCCATTTTATGCGGTTTTTCCAGTATGTAGTTTTTTATAAGTGTACAAAATTGCCTTAATGTTAAAAAAATGGCTGTGGATTCTTTGCAAGACGTATAAATTGCGATGGCATATAGTGAGACGACTTGATCTTAGTTTAATCCAATTCAATTTATGTTATATGAATTGTAAATCGTAAGATAACTATGCAATTGCAATTGCAGCGCATTAATATGCATTTAAGACAATCAAACATAATAATTTCGTTTTCTGTCCGTCCGCCTGTCTGTCTATCCGCCCGTAACTTCGAATAACGTCCGTAATTTCGTGCGAATTCACAATTCACAAGTCCCCAGGCAATCGCCAGGGTTTGAATAGTACCTTTAGCTGCCGGCAGGGGATATATAAAAAAAAAGTTCAAATATTTTGATAAAAGTCGTTATTACTATTTCATGGGTGTCGGCTATAAATAATTAAATACTTACTCTTTAGGAACCGGCATTAAAAGTACCGTGATTTTTGACGGTTTACAGCAAATATTCTCATAAAGAATCTTTCAAACATTACCACGCATACCAGTGTGGAGTAGTTGACTGGGGTGGAACCTTTAAGTACATTTAAAAGTAAATTTAAAATAGCAAAAAACCCTTAAACATTGCCTTAACTGGCGGCTGAAATATATATACAATGAAAGTAAATCATATATATGTAATATATTAGGTCCTTACATATGAAATTGACGTTTAGTATGGGAGGAACATAAAGTCGATTTTTTTTTATTATAATATATTTATTTAATCAAAGTATGTACCATTGCTATCTATGCACTTTTGCCATCTCATAGGTAGTTCATCGATCCCTTTACTAAAAAAACCATTCGGACGGGAATCAATAAAATCTTTGAAGGCGGTTTGGACTGCCCCATCGGAGTTGAATTTTTTCCTTTGCAAGAAGTAATCCAAATTTCGAAAAAAATGATAATCTGTTGGGGCAAGGTCCGGAGAGTACGGTGGATGTCTTAGACATTCCAATTGAAGCTCCTCTAATTTGGTAGCCGTCTGTTGTGCAGTGTGTGGTCTAGCGTTATCATGAAGCAGCAGTGGCCTTGAGCGATTAACCAGCCTCGGTTGTTTAGCAGCTAGCTTTTCCATCATGGTTTGCAGTTGCTGACAATAGACATCTTCCGTAATCGTCTGGCCAGATTTAAGAAAGCTGTAGTGAACGACACCAGCACTAGTCCACCAAACGCTCACAAGTAACTCGCGTTTGTTGATTTGCTTCACTCAATTCGTGAGGTACCCAACTTTCAAGCTTTTTCACCATACCAATTTGCTTCAAGTGGATTAAAACAGTATTATCACTAACACCGCAGCCTGCAGCTAACTCGGATGTGGTTTGCGATGGATCCGCTTCCACAATAGCCTTCAATTCTTCATTATCAACTTTGGTCTCCGGCCGTCCACGGGGCTTGTTCTGCAGGTCGAAATTTCCAGAACGAAAACGTTGGAACCAAAAACGCACTGTGTTTTCTTTTGCGGCACCGTCGCCATACACATCATTAATCCTTCGAGCCGTTTCTGCAGCACTGGTGCCACGGTGGAACTCGTACTCGTAAATAACGCGATATTTCAAGTTTTTCATTTTGTAAACTGAGTCTCGCAAAGAAAAAAACAATTGAGGAAAAAACAAATGAATTATAATTTTCAAAACACAAATACATGAGTAAATAGCTGTAAAAATTTGGATTTGGAATTCCTAACCAAAGAGAAGATATTTGAGATCAAATTTGCCAGTACGGTAAAACGTCAATTTCATATGTAAGGACCTAATATATACAATGAAAGCTAATTTTGTATAATATTCATCACATAAAAATTGACGAAGTATACATATGTATGTAGTTATATAAAATTCTGTATATAAGGTGTAAAATAATAAAAAAATTCCGATAAAATAAAAAAAAAACGATGGCCTATCATTAAAGTAACTTATTTTGAATATTAAAATTCATTCGCTTTAATTCAAGTCAAATAAAATGATTAAAACCTTGTAGAAAATTGAACATATATATATATATATCATATATCTATCTATATAGATTTATATTATATATTATATAATATATCTATATCTATATATATACTAATTCGATTGTCTTTCGTAAATGAAAAAAGGTTTACCTGTAAACTATTGTAGTACTAACTCTGTTACATACACCCTGTATATTTTATGTGATTTAGGCAAGTTTGGCACCGAGCCCTTTGTTACACAAAAAACATGTAAATAAAATTTTGATCCTAAGCAACTAATAATATATTTATTTTATTTACACACTCTTATATGATCACACTACATTAATTAATTATTTGTATTAATTAAAATTTAAAATTAAATAACATGTCCCCAAACAGCAATTGTATGTTGGCGTAAGAGGACAGGAAATAAAGTAAAATAAATGGTTACACATATTAAATATCAGCACATTGATTTGTTAAGCAGTTATCTCCTCCCCAACACGAGTCCCTTCGGCTGTTTATTGAGTAGTTCTACTCTATTTAATTCCTTATATTATAGAAATCGTTCGCAGTTTATAGGAAACCTAAACACACACACAACAAAAACTACCTAAACACACATTTCATATAACCAGATACCAAAAATCAATATTTTTTTTAAAAAAGAGGGTCTAGTTCGTTCCGCAGTAGGGCCTTGTATGTAACTTTGATTAATTCGGTAGTATGAAAAGCATACCCGTCGTCCAAGTTGCACACAGCTTAGACCCGTGCTGTGCGAACGGGTACCCTGCGGAACATCGGACCCTCCGAAATTCAACATTTCCAATGACGTACATATTAAATTTTAACGCCTTACTTCAATTTTTACTTAAGTCTACGCTGGTGGCATCTGTCGACAATTGCTGGAAATTATTCAAAGACAGCGGTCTCAAGCGCAACATTTTAATATTAGTTACGCAAAATTTTCATAGATGGAGTGCTGAAGCTGTAGTGGCAATTTTCTGCAATTTTGATAAATGGCTGATTTAAAAACCAGAGCGGAGATTTTAAAATTAATATGTATAATATAATATTAATACCAAGAAAACACTTTGCATAAAACCACTATTTTTTGAATTATCAGCATGTTTCGAGGCCAATGGTCTCTTCATCAGGATACAACTATACTAAAAAAAATTATTCGAAGTACCTACCTATAGACATTAACAAAAATAAAAATAAATATATGGGAGTTGAATAAATAATTAATCAGAAAAAATATACTTTTGATTAAATATTTCTAAAACACACAAACATGCTTTCAAAATCAGTTGTCAATAATTGTGGGGTATAATAGCAAAGGCAGCAATATCCAAAAAAAAATTAACGCAGTCATCGAGGATTACTAATTTATAATGCATTGAATTCGAAATTTTATAGGAAAAATAATCTATAAACTTATAGAAAACATGATTTGGAAGTGATAGATATATAAAATCTAGAATTCAGTACATTTTAAATTAGTAATCCACGGTGACTGCATTCAAAACGTTTTTTTTAATTTTTTGGATATTGCTACCTTTGCTTTTATACCCCACAATTGTGAAATTGACACTTTGTCAAATAATCATATTCAAACACGTAGCCCTGTATTCTCGCCACATGCAAAGTGGCGCTTTTGATTCTAATCCCCTCATTCACTAGACGTGAGTCATAACCACTGCACCAACTAGCTACATACATAGTAATAAATATAAATCTTTGTAATAATTTCAAGGTGAAATAGGTTTCACATCGACTGGAAGAAGCAATATTTTTATAATTTATTATTGTTGTATCATTTTAAAACTAGTTATCGCCTCTCAAAAGTGTAAGAGTTATATTTTAAGAATGTGTCTCATTTAAGTTAATCTAATCACTTTTACACTTTACTAAGTACTTCATTCTTGTAAGCAAATGATTTTTTTATATTACCTAGTAAATCATGAATTGTAAGGGTAAAAAATCTTTTATTTATAATTAATTACTATGATATATTATTGTAATAATTATAGTGTTAATTGTGCCGCCTTATCTACAGTGCCACCGTATTGTAGAGTAAATAATTATGTTTGCATTTAATTATAATAAACTTAAAATAATTGTTCAATACTTTACAAATCATTTTATGGAATTCTACAATTATTATCATTCTAGACCTCTTTTAAATACGTCTAGCGACGCTGCCGTTTTCTTTGTGCAGTGTGATTTGTATACAGCCCTAGGTAGGTACTTTTTTGGACAATATTATCGATTTATTTTTTTAAAATAAAATAGTTATAATATTCCAGACTCTAGAGAATCGGTAAGTTTAGGTGGTTTTTCTAACAATAAAATAAGAAGAATAAATTTGTAAAATGTTTTAATTAACTATTTATTTTAGGGCCCTCAATGTGCCCTTTAAGGATTAATTATTTTTAACAGTATATTTATTTACATAAGTATATATACTCGTACATACCTTATGTAAGCGATGGTGCGTAGGATGGCTTACGTCACCTCACTAATAAGCAATAAGATTTTTAAAAAAACGTACAGGCGCTTCGGCAGCATCGGAGAGGCAGAAAAAGGAAAAAAAATAAAAGAAACCACTTACTAGTAATTACAGGTGTATTATCATCATCAAACATAATAATATCGTTGTCTGTCCGTCCGTCCGTCTGTCTGTCTATCTGTCCCCGTAACTTTGTTCAACGTCCGTAATTTCGTTAGAATTCACGGCTAAAAAACCAAATTAAACGACCGGAGATGAGGCTTGAACCCCGGGCCAGCAAACCCGAAGGCGGCAACGATAGCGATGTTGCCATACAAATTGAAACTGAGCCTGCATCACCCGTCAAAAATACAGTACATATAAGACTAAGCAAAGATGCGAACCATTTCATGTTCCGCCCAATTGCCGCCAGGGGAGATAATAAAAAAATGTTCAAATATTTTGATAAAGTACGTTTGATAAATAATTAATACTTTTTGTTTGGGAACCGGCATGTATGAGTACCGTCGTTTATGACGGGTTAGAGCTAGTACATGAATATTTATTATTATTATTTATTATATTACACGTCTTTCGCGGTCGCCCTCTCTTTCTAGCACCGTCAACACGTCATACATTTTTCTTACCATGCTCTCCTCATTCATTCATTCATTAATGCCCAAACCATATGAGCGATCCTTTTTTAATTCTCTAATATTTTTATTTTTTACTCTATCATAAATATCTAAACTGTAATAACTAACTAGGTATGTTAATATGATTATGAAAAAGAAGAAAAATAAATAGAAATATTATTACATGTGCACGATAGCTCCTTGTTCAAATATCCTAAAAAGAGTTAAAAACAAATTAATTTTTGTAATTTATTTTTTTATCCGTTTTGACAATAATTTTTTTTTAATTTTTATTTTTTATGCAAACAGTTACCAGATTGCTTTATCACTGTTATTTGAAAATACACACCGTCGTCATACAAGAGACTCACCATATCCTGTCTGCTATACGCAGACGATGCAGTATTAGTAGCTAACAGTGAAGCTGATCTGCAGTGCTTGGTATCCAGGATGTCCGATGTATGCATGCAGAGTGAACTTCTGATGAATGTCAGCAAATCGAAAGCGATGGTATTCGAGAGAGACGAAAGAGTGACTAAGTGTGATGTAATTATAAACAACGAATGCTTGGAACAAGTGAACGAGTTTGTGTATTTGGGAAGTATATTTAGTAGAGACGGCAAGGCTGATATCGAATGAAAGAATGATATCGAAAGGAAAGTAACTGCGGGAAACAAAGTTAATGGTGCACTAAATGCAATTATGGCCAATAAGAATCTGTCAAAAGAAGCAAGACTAGCGGTACATAATGGCGTTCTAGTGCCAACCCTTATGTATAGAAGTGAAGCCTGGAATTGGCAAAAGAGGAATGAAAGTAGACTGAATGCGGTGGAAATGCGGTCACTAAGACGCTTGTGTGAAAAATCTTTGGTCGATAGAGTGAGGAATGAACAAATTAGAAGTGAATGCAATGCTGGCTGTAGTGTGGTAGATAGAATAAAGAAAGGAGTGCTGAGATGGTTTGGTCATGTGGAACGTATGAACGAGGAAAGGATAGTTAAGAAAATATATGAGGCGAATGTTGAAGGCAACAGGAATAGAGGGCGTCCGCGAAAGACCTGGCACGATCAGGTACTACAAGTATTTGAGGATGGCCCTGTTAAAAGCCGCAACAACCGTAGAACGTGTATGAGAAGATGTATGAATGTGGCCGAAGCAAAAGTGGTGTGCCAGGATAGAAGAGTGTGGCGTTCAATCCTCTCTGCCTACCCCTGCAGGGAAACGGCGTGATGGTTAGTTAGTTAGTTAGTTAGTCATACAAGAGAAAGCGACCAAGAGGATTGTTAGCGAAAACAAAATAAATTGCTATCTGACATCTGACTAATAGTTGACATTCAGGAAATCAAATAATCAAATTGAATGAGCTCATGTATTTATGATGGAGTCTTGGGAAGTCCCCTCACTCCAGAGCCAACTTGATAAGCGTTGATAAACAGCGTTGACCCGACCAAGTCGTCAGTGCTAATTTGTCCTGTATCGAAGTACTTTGCGCGTCCGATATAAATAAAGCTTTCGACGTGTGACTTTCTTTAAGACCTCTGCTACTGGTTGTGTTATTTTCTAAGAAAAAATCTAGATAAAAAAAACTAAATTTCTAAAGAATCGTTTAAAAAGCTCACGTTTATCATTGTACGAATACAGCGAAATGTTTACATAAGAAAAATGAAGCCCGTCGGTAATTCTTGTAAAACAAACAAAAATCAAGACATGATTTATTGCAATAAATGTAAAAATGAGTACGACATGGAATGTCATGGAAAGCTAAAGGAAGATTTAAAATTTTCCGAATCCGAATCTCAATCTTGGAAATGTCTGACGCGCAAAGACGACGAAATTGATATTAAACCTTCCGGTGAGTCTTCTATTTTAATTTTTGTTAATTATTTCATTATTTGTTTCAATTGTGATTAAGATTACACTAACAGCTTTGAATACTGAGTTCATCCTTAAGGCGATCGTCTAGCAGAATGAGCAAATATCATCATTTTTTCTCATATCTTCTCTTGCGTTTTTTATCGCATTTTTGTAGCGAAATATCTCATTTTAAAATTTATTCATCAGGTTCCATATATTTTAAATACGAATATCTTATTAAAATGTTACAAACTACATTATATAATTGATTAATAAATTACCAAACCTTCGATGTTTTAAAAAAAAAATATTTTAAAAATTGCTCCACTTTGTGGGTCTTTTATGACTGAACGGCCTGTTGAGATGTCTTTTTTATTCGATAATATTACAAAGTAAACAATTATCTTCAATTTATTACAATTATACCAAAATCTGTTAATACGTTTAGATGCAATTTATGTTTTAAATAATACTGTTTTTGAAAAATATATTTTTTTTTTGGGTTTTTTTCAACTCTTTTTACATGGTTGACAACTTTTTTACTTCAATAGTCAAAAGAATAGATATTATAATTTAATAATAAAAACAAAAAAAAAAATCAAAATCTTTGTCGATATTCCTGATTTTAGATATTTAATCAAGACGCAACGTATTTATGACACAATACGCAGTGCCTTGATTAAATATATAAAATTAGGAATATCGACAAAGATTTTGATTTTTTTTTTGTTTTTATTATTAAATTATAATATCTATTCTTTTGACTATTGAAGTAAAAAGTTGTCAACCATGTAAAAAGAGTTGAAAAAAAACCCCAAAAAAAAAAAAATTTTTCAAAAACAGTATTATTTAAAACATAAATTGCATGTAAACGTATTAACAGATTTTGGTATAATTGTAATAAATTGAAGATAATTGTTTACTTTGTAATATTATTGAATAAAAAAGACATCTCAACAGGCCGTTCAGTCATAAAAGACACACAAAGTGGAGCAATTTCCTTTTTTTTAAAACATCGAAGGTTTGGTAATTTATTAATCAATTATATAATGTAGTTTGTAACATTTTAATAAGATATTCGTATTTAAAATATATGGAACCTAATGAATAAATTTTAAAATGAGATATTTCGCTACAAAAATGCGATAAAAAACGCAAGAGAAGATATGAGAAAAAATGATGATATTTGCTCATTCTGCTAGACGATCGCCTTAAGTGACATACAAAAATGTAAAGAATATATATACTATATTCTAACAGTCTTGTGTTTACCCTAATTTTTTTAAATATCAAAAATGAATTTGAATTTCCTCAATGTTACAAACAAAAAACTTGAACGTTTAAATTAGATATTTTTCACGAACGTCCGAAAATTTCTCTCATCACTAGATAGACAATGACATTTTTACACATAGCACTTTTGAGGTTAAGTAAAGCACTGATTCCATCATAACATATTTATGTATTTTAAGTCCTCAAAAGAGATCTTTAAATGTTTTGACGTACCGAGCGTAAAACAAATATATGCCAAGAGTATTCTCTTACACCATTTTAAAGACACAAAACAAAACAATAGAACACCGGCATATAATACGAGAGGCAGTAAAATGATATATAGAAATATACCAACTGTCAACACAACTTTTGGCTAAAGAAGCTATATTTATTTTGCAACAGAACCCTACAATATCCTTCCCTCAACCTTCAAAAATATTGAAAAGATTGAAGAGTTCAAAAAAAAGGTAAAAGCATGGCTAAAACAAGTCGATGCAGATAAATTAGAAGGAGTATTGAAAACTTCGCAGTAATTTAAAAATAGAAAATAGATAAGTATAAACCAGTCCACCTCAGCACAGGAACCCCTAGTGAGTAGGACTAAGAACAATAATATCAACAATTTCATTATACATACATATTATTATATTAAACATGTACAAATTGTATCTAAATAGTACCTAATAAAAAAAAATTTTTAAAAATAAAAGTAACGTTTTGCACACAATATTTGTGTTAGATATTTCTGCGTCATAATAACATTTATCCATGGAGAGATTGGAGTAAGCCTAAGAGATAGAATTAGAAATGACGAAATTAGGCGCAGAACTAGAGTAGTGGATATCATGGATCGTGTAGCGAAGCTAAAATGGCAATGGGCAGTATATATTACAAGGCAGGATGCTACAAGATAGCCTCCCAGAGTTCTGAAATGGAGACCTTTGGAGAATAAAAGAGCATCGGAAGACCTCAAAAGAGATGGGCCGACGATATAGCCGCTGTGGGGGGAAAGAAATGGCTACAATTAGCAAACAACAAGGAAGGATGGAAGAAGCCTATATCCAGCAGTGGAAAGATGAGGGCTGAAGAGGAAGAATAACATTTACCGACCTATGGTCTCGGGCACATGCGAGATCATTAACCCGGTCCCAGGGAAGATAGAGCCACTTCTCTAACCTCTACTGGGGTAATTCCTGTCTGGCGCGTCCAAGCGGGGGTGGGCGTTTCCCTTCTCCAGTAGGCTGGACCGGGAGACGGCGAAGTTCAGGCAGGGACCCAGACTCGCGGGGTATAACGCGAAACCCATGCCCAGGGTCACGGGTAAAGAGCTCAACGTCCGCGAAGGTGGAGACGGAAGCCCTCGGTACGGCAGAACAGGCTGAAGAGGCACCTACCCACCGGTGAGCTAACCTCGCATATAGGGGTCTGAAGTCATGTTGGATTTGCATCGCCAGGCACGATGGTGCAAAAGAGTTGGCGGCGGAAAAGACCCTATCAGGGTCCGAGGGTCCTACTAGGCGGCGCTCATAGTCCGAAGAGGATTAGTGCCGTGCCGTCAGCTGACAACCGGCCATGAAACTACAAACACTTCTTCTTGTTTCACTTGTTCTTGAACAAAATACAAAGTACCTTCCCCACACGCCAAAAGACTCCAAAGTCAGTGGTTATTAGTAAACGACATAAGCTATACAGGGTGTACCAGAGCTAGCAGCAGAAACTTGTCCGATAGATTTCTGGCTATGAGAGTCTAAAATGCTCAAGCACCCATGACCTAATATCAATAGTTATGGAGATATTCAATATCAGTGTGCATTGTTTTTTCAATATTTCTGACTTATGTTTTGCAAAAAGTTGAACAATCATTACAGTAATTTATATCGATTATGAAAAATTCATTTTCTTTCATACAACTGATATAAAATGATAAAAACCTTGTAAAAAAATTTTTTTTTCAAATTTTGCACGGTTTTTATTATTTTATTGGACTTGTATTAAAGCGAATGAATTTTTCATAATTGATTTAAGTTACTGTAACGATAGTTCAACTTTTTGCAAAAAATAAGTAAGAAATATTTTTTTAAAAATGCAAACTTTGATATTGCATATCTCCATAACTATTGATATTAGACCATGGTTGCTTAAACATTTAAGACTCATAACATAGACAGGAACTTACCAGCAACGTTTCTGCTGCTAGCTGTGGTACACCCTGTATATGAAATGTATTAATATTGAAATGATGTGAAATGTATTATTATGATAATGTCAATGAATAATTAGTGATGTGTATTATTATTTATATAAATGTACATAAAAAAATTTTTCTCACTTTGCTTAAAGTTTTTAACTTTGTACTTAAATTTTCTTTTTTGCTTTTGTATTTAAAATTGTTTTTGTTTTTTATCTCTTCTGTTTATAAAATGAATAATATTTAGAAACAGTGTAATATTAAATTGTGAAAATGAACCTGCAGAAAAACGTCTCTTTATACGTTTTGTTGTGGGACTACTGTACTACAACTATTACAAATTGTCAATGGGAGAAATCCCGAAAACGTTCTAACAATTCAAAATAAATATATAGTGGAATAAAACTGAGTTGTTTATCCTCATTTTTTTAAATACTAATTTAAACAACAAAAAATAAAATATTTATTGTAAACAAATTTATTTTTGATTATATAAACTTACATTTCCATAATTGTAAAATCATTGCAACAATGTCCGTTTTTTACTAACGCTACCGATTGTCACAAATAATAATTAAATGTATAAAATGAGGTACAAAAATATATAATTTTCTACGTAACAAAGTCCGTCAAATAAGAATAAAGTATAATATAATAAAATTCTTGATTTAACAGTGTCCATCAGTAACGTTAACAAGACGTTACTCTACTCTAGATAGCGCTGTTCTTACAGCCTTAACTGGCGGCCAAAATATATAATGAAAATATAGATCATTTTTGACAGGTTATAGCTAGTTTTTATTATGTCATATTCTAGTGTTGTTTGACAGCGTGCTTGTATACATAATACTCGCGGGGATATATTTCTGCCTTGATTATGAGTCTAAAATGTTCAAGCTATAAGTTACTGTAATGATAGTCCAACGTTTCGAAAAAAGAAGTCAGAAATATTGAAAAAAAAATGCAAACTTTGTTGTCGCATATCTCCATAACTATTGATATATTAGGTTATGATAGCTTGAACATTTTTGACTCATAATCAAGGCAGGAATATAGTCCTGCGAGGTTATTAATGTTTTCCAAATAACCCTGTATATTCATAAAAAGTTATGCATAATGTAATCATAAAAAGGCGTATCAGTAGTTCCCCGAGATATTTTTGTCCAGTGGTAAAACTTAAGTGGCTGTACGAGGTATTTGCCACAATAATAGTAACTCAAATAACTTTACAAAATTCAAGATTCCTATCGAGAAATAGTTATTGTATTTCATCACTATCAACTTTTACTTCAATATTGCCATGGACGCACCGTTCTGAGAAATTTATTTTAATATTATATACATTTCATACCTATCACCATTCCTTCCGAGCAGTTGAGAGGATAGACAGCCCAAACTCTGTACAAAGAATGTCTGAATTAGATTATTTTTAATATTTCAGTTTTATGAAAATTAAAACCAATAAGCGCATCCATTACTATATCGCATACGTCATTGTTATTAATCATTTATCAAAATATGTAATTCTCTGTGTTACAATGTCCGTCACTAACGCTACCAGTTGGCACAAAAATTATGCAAAAAAGCATAATTATCTATTCAATAATGTTCATCAAGACGCTACCTACTCTACATAGATAGCGCTGTCCTCTCAACCTTAGCTGGCGGCCGAGATGGCTATATCTAGTACGAATATAATGTTACACAGACATAACAGAAACATCAAAAATTAATATTGCAAAAGTTCATTCGGTATCAATACATTATAAATAAATTCAAGAACAAAGAAAAGGTAAAATAACAAAATAAGAAAAAAATAATAATTTAATTTAATTTATTTATGTATTTCTTTTATGCAATAAAGACGTATCTAATGGTGTCGGTCTGTGAATGGTTTTGTTTATACGACCCGTGCGGGGCAGCACGGTCTTTCATTGTAGCTAAAAAAATGTCGACCTGGAGACGAATGAGAAGGACCGATACGGGAGCTTTTGCTCATAAAACGGTCCTGGGTAAGCGGTGGGTACCATTCAAGGTATCAATACATTTTCAATACACCGTTTCCAATGCACACCACGCGATCGATGTCTAGGTCAATTTTAAGGTGAGAATAATATTTTTAAATACAAGAAAAAATAATTTCATTCTTAACAAAATCATATTTTTCATGGGCCAGGTGTCGCGGACCTCCTACTGCGAAACTATAGAAAAATGATCCAATCCCGTGATCCAATCGAGCTGAAACTTTGCAAGCAGACTCGTGGCGACGATCAAGAAGATCTATCAAATTCGTTAAAAAAAAATAGTATAATTTTGGATTTTTCAAATTTTTAATGTTTTTTTCAAATTGGAATCATTACAAAAGTTCGATTACTACAACGGCGGCCTGATAACGTCACAGAATATTTAAAATTTGAATTACTCCGTCGGTAGGTATAACAGGTATTTCACTACGAATTTTAAAAATTTATGACAATTGGTTCACACATGACATTTTTAGAGATTTTTGACACAGGTATTTTTCTAGACATGTTTCATTTTCAGTCAGTCAATTATTTAATTACATGATGGTAAACTTAATTTACAAAGAAAGGGAGTAAAATAAAAACTTGGTTTATATGGGTTAGTTTTTTTTAACTGATTTTACAGTCAGAGCGGAGATTTTCAAATTTATATGCTTTTGATAAAATGAAATGATAAATTGAATTTTGATAAAGAAGGGATTTAGTTAATCTCTGTACAATTTTGTCCTCGGTGTGTTGAAACATGATTTTTTTCTGCATTCTGCATTAGTTTTCTGCATTTTTCTGCATTAGTAGCAAGTGTAATATTTTTTCATACGCGTTTGGTTTTAACCGTCATAATTTTTTCGAAGGAATAAAGTCGTGCGAAAAATGGGGGCCAAGTCCTAAAGCGGCGGTGCTGCTCGGTGTCATGTCGCTGGTCATCCTGCTCCTCCTGGGGCTTCTACTCCACGCCCGTTCTGCGCTGCCGGGTGAAGACACGTCGGCAGGACGAGCGCACGCTGAAAACCTCAAGGACATACTGAACATCACTGAGATAGGTAACTCGACCACGACTGATATCTTGGGCCGGCCGCATCTTGGATACGAATTCGTACGACTACTTTCGTACGTATTGGAGCGCGCACATTGATTGCGTCTTGCGTTGTCGCGATCAGTTACTTTGCCCATTTCTCCAATGACGTTTGTGCCAAATGAATAATCTGTATCTTATGGAAAACTCTATTTTGGCAGACTTAAATAATGACAAATTTCATGGCTATCTATCTAATTCCCAAATGCTGGGGAGAATCGAAGTGCAACGAGAGCTCATAACATCGGAGAAATATTTAAAAAATTTTTGTTCGAAGTACATAATTATACCTCACCTTCATTAAACCAAATTATTTAACTTACAGGTATTTTTTTAATTCTTTATATGATCTGCACTGATGGTCACGTAGTTGAATCACTTTGGTCCCACAAACATTTTTGGTCATGTGTCAAATTGACAAATTTTTCAATATCCATCGTACGAAATCGCAAAAATTTCCGAACAAGTCCGGATCGTGTCGGACGTCGCATCTACACGTGCGTACACGCACTACTAAATCGTGTACAGTGTGTGATGTTCAATACTACTTGGAAGGTCAGGAATGTACTTGCGTATTCGTACGTTTACGTACTACTCAATTTCATACGAAAACGCATCCAGTGTGCGGGCGGCGTTAGACCTACTAACTCCAGAGTTGCCAGGTCTTTGCCAAATAAATACCGAACAGTGAGCAAAAAAATGTTTTAATCGTTTATTTATATTATTAACTTAAAATACAATGTACCACTGCACAAGAGTAACTAGCTAACCAACTTATAAAAATTACATTTTTTCTCACGAATGCACGCATCCAGCAATGTCTTATTTGCTTTAAGGGGGGGGTAAGGTTTTTAACTGTTTTTGCATTTTATTTTTAATTTTTTAAATGAATGTATAACATCGCAAGAATACTATTTCAAAATTTCAAGTCAATCGGAGCAAAATTAACGAAATTATGAACATTTGAGCGAGGCTCACACTGATTTTCTATACCTGCTCGGGCAGCTGAGAGACGCGCTCACCTGAGGACTACCGGACGTGCTATTGTATTGGAAGAGTTTTGCGTAGACAAGGACAAAAAATGCTGATGATGAAAGCTCTTTGCTGTGTGAATTATGTGTATGACGATTACGTGTAAGTATAAAATAAGTGTCGAGTTTTATTTTGAATTTTACAGTGTGCAAAACTTTAAAGCATTTTCCCCACATCTCACGTTTTCAAAGTCGGTGTCCCTCATAACTTCAAAACTACTGCACCGATCCTTTTGAAATTTGAACACTATTTCTGTACATAATTTACGAGGTAACGCTGGAAACTTTTTTTCAAATTTGTTAATAATTTTTATTTTTTAATAACAAATTAGTCGATTTTTTTCCCAAAAAATCGTGTTTTTCCCTTCAAAGTGTTCCAAAAAATTGAAATTTCAAAAAACCTTCCCAGTGGTTACCTGGGAAAACCTATTATCTAACGAATGAACTTTGATATTTTGATTTCAGATGATCCAGCAACGAGTTATGAGGGACACCGCAATTCTACTTTTTTCCGAGACACGTCCGAATAATTGCTGCCATTGCCGTATTTTTTAATATTTCTTCTTGAAAATTTTACACAGTATTCTTCGAATGTCATACTTTAATGAACTATTGGTTTTCATAAAGAGATTTTAACTGTGTCGTCACAAAAAATTCACAAAAACATACCTTTTTTTGTACGAATTAACCTTACCCCTCCCTTAACTGCCCCATGCATTTCGCGACATGTCAGACTGAAATTACATCGTAATACATAATTCAGCCTTCACCGTGTCCACACTTCATTTATTACGGCTGTCCGTCCACAAATGTTTCATATGGCTAAATACTTTTTCCACATAAGCATTACTACATGGTAGTGCCATTATCGTTTTAATTATCTTTTTCAAGTTAGGGCTTACTTCTGCCGTAGTATTGGATGAAGAAGCTTGGTTTTTTATTGCTTCCAAGGTTTTTTGTACAACGCGAATCTCTTTGTACAAAGCATCTTTATCAATGTCGTCTTCAACATCTACAGCTTTTGATGCTTCTAGAAAATTTTCATATGTTGGAGCTACCTTCTCTACATTGACATTTTTAAATGCTTTGAATGGAGAGTTTTCGAACCACTTTTTACTCCCTTTATATTAACTCGTGGCGTCTGCTTGTCTTCTTGTCTGACGAAAAAACTTTGGATCCATTTTAAACCCCTTTCCCGTGATCCAATCGAGCTGAAACTTTGCCAGCAGACTCGTGGCGACGATCAAGAAGATCTATCAAATTTTCGTTAAAAAAAATTAATAAATTTTTGGATTTTTAAAATTTTGAATGGTTTTTTCATACAACTTATCAAGTTGTATGAAAATATTTCAACGCGTCTGGTAGACGCGAAACCTGATTATAGTATAATTTTGGATTTTTGGAAATTTTTTATTACTCCCCTTCGTAGCGTCGCCCGACCGAAGCCCAACGCGTAGGTTAAGCGAAAAAAAATGTTTCAACTAGTAAATGAGAAAGAGAGTATAATAAAAACTTGGTTTTTATGGATTACTTTTTTTAAATAATCTTCTGCTATTTCATACGCAACTAGAGCTTCGCTAAAAAATACTGAACCGCCCATACTTCGGTATTTTTGTCATACCGAATACCGAACACGGTGCTAAAATACCGAATATCTGGCATATCTGCTAACTACTGATATTTAATTTTTTATTATCACTTTTTATAATTTTAAACATTTCTCAATTATTTATCAACAATCATTTGTAGATAATTCAACAAATCAGTGATATCATTACTAACTTGTTACCGTATACTTAACAATTGATTATCAACACTAATTGGTTGATAATTCTAACTAACTACACAGAATTTTCTAATGTACAGAGGTGTAAAAATATATGATGAGATGCCAGAAAACATGAAGAATATGATGAATGAATTTAAATACAAATGCTGTAATTCTTGTAAAAATAGTATAGAATTGTAGAGCATAATATTTATTATTTATTATAGATTGTACCGTAGATTAAATTAGATGTAAATGTAAATATGTAGGTTATTATGGATAGTATATACCACACCTGACGCCATGGTCCTCTTCGCCTGAAATTAGGTTAAGAATTGTCAGGATGAACGAAGAGGGATGAAAGCCAAGGATAAGTGCGGAGGGGTGTAATAGATCTGAGGAACGTATGTCGCGACGCCAGAAAGAAACTGCATGACAGAGAGAGAGAATGTATAAAAAGGCGCGTGAATGTCAAGTCGAGCCTCTTTTACTACCGTTGTTATCGAGACCGCATCTTACTGTATAAACGATTGTCTATAACCTTATTGTTACCGAATAAATACTTACGAGAACAAAGTCTTTACTTGGAGCAACCTCATCCCGAAATAAGATTATTACAGTAATAGATTGAATAATTTAATTATGTAATTTATAATTTAATAATAGGTCAACCACCGAGAGGTTTTGTATGACTCATTCGAAAAAATATAAATCCAACAAAATTTTAGTTATATTAGTGTACAGGGTGTCTCATAGCTAGTAGCAAAAACTTTACAGGTGGATTCCTGCCTTGACAATGAGTCGAAAATCTTAAAACAACCATGACCTAATTAATATATTTTTTTTATAATTCTATTTTCAATTTTTGCAAGGTTTTTATCATTTTTTCATAATCTATATAAGTTACTGTAATGTTTGTTCAACTTTTTGCAAAAAATAAGTCATAAATATTGGGAAAAATGCTAACTTTGATATTGCATATCTCCATTACATGGGTCATAGTTATTTGAATATTTCCTACTCATTATTAAGGCAGGAATCCATCTGTTAAGTTTTGCTACTAGCTATGAGACACCTGTATAACCATTTACTGAGATTTTTAGTCTACCGGTTTCAAGACGTACCCGTCTCTTCGTCAGGATAATCAGCGCCTAAATACTACTACCTTGTAATAAAATTAAGACTCTTCTTCGGCCTCAAAGTGTATTACATTAAGTATTTTCTTCTATTCAATTTTCAGACAAAGAGCTTCGCGTGATTACAAGGCAGGAGTGGCTCGCTCAACCACCAGCGGGACCAATAGATGCCATGGAGACACATATTCCAAGGGTCGTCATCACCCACACAGCCACAGAAAACTGCACAGACTATGTAAAGTATTTATTAGCTTAAGAAAATAAAATTGAGTCAAGTCTGCATTTGAATGGTCTCTTAAATGAGGGTATAAAAGCGAAAGCAGCAATATTCAAAAAATGTTTTGAATGTAGTCACCGAGGATTACTAATAAATTAGAATATACTGAATTCGAGTTAATAAGATATATATCCATAGATATAGATATATATCCATAGATATAGATATATATCTAAGATATATATCATATCTCCAAACAACCTTTGGAAGGGATCGAGCTATAAATATAAAAGATAGCAATATACTAATAGGATATTGCTATGTATATACGAGCCCAGTGGGCAAGACTCTATCTTATCTCACCGAGGGTTCCGGGTTTGATTCCCGGTGAGGTCACAATTAGTCTGTGTGACTTACTCAAACCTCGGTGTTTTGTGATGTATTTCACTTCTGTAACTGGCCTCTTGGCCCGTTGAAACGTAAAATAAAAAATAAATAAAAAGTATTGTAAAAAAGCAACGTATCTACCTCAAGCAATCATATCACCTAAGGATGTGTCACGTGACAAAATGGCCGCTTCATGACAAATAGAGAGTTGATACAAACAACGTAAAAAATGTAATAACAAGATAATTTTTAGGCAAAAAATAAGTCAGAAATATTGAAAAAAAAAACAAATTTCGATATTGCATATCTCCATAACACTCCGTATTATCGATACGAGGTCATGGTTGCTTCAACATGATCGACTCAATATCAAGGCGGGAATCCATCTGTAAAGTTTTTTCTATCAGCTATGAGACATCCTGTATAGTATTGTATTTTATTTCCAGATGTCGTGCGCTTTCCACGTCCGCTTCATCCAAACATTCCACGTAGAATCGAGGAGTTTGTCCGACATAGGGTACAACTTCCTCGTCGGCGGAGACGGGGCGGTCTACGAGGGTCGAGGCTGGGACAAGTTGGGAGCCCACACCAGAGGCTACAACGCCAACAGCACAAGCCTCGCGTTCATCGGAACCTTCAACAACGCCCTTCCGCCACAGCGCCAACTCCTGGCTGCCAAGCAGCTGCTGGAGCTGGGAGTGGCCGAGGGGAAGCTCGCGAAAGACTACAAGTTGTTCGGTCAGCGCCAACTGATACCGACGACGAGCCCTGGTGATGCACTCTTTAACGAAATTTCGACATGGCCGCATTTTTCAACGAAACTCTAGCGGTACAAACAATTAAAAATATTTTCCTGTATACTTGTGAGTGTGAAAATAAACTCCAATATGATAAGATAATAATTATAATTCCTTATATAGGTCTCTTCATATAAGCATGCAAATGAGTTAGTGTGGGTACAGTGCGTAATACGTGCATTGCTTCGTTGTGTTAAGTATAAAGATACGCCCCTCTCGTATCCGTAAACTTGACACAACGAAACAATGTGCGTATTACTCACTGTAACCACACTAACTCAATTGCAAGCTTATGTGAAAAGACCTATACACAACGATGTTTGGCGTAAACCTAAGAGATTTGAATTAGAAATGATAAAATTAGGCGCAGTACTAGAGTAGTGGATATCGCGTATCGTGCAGCGAAGCTAAAATGGCAATCCAGAGGGAATGTTGCAAGGCAGGATGCTACAAGATGGACTCTCAGAGTTCAGAAATGGAGACCTTGGGAAACTAAAAGAGGCGTCGAAAGATCTCAAAAGAGATGGGCCGACGATATAGCCGCTTTGGGGGAGAAGAAATGGCTACAACTAGCAAAAAACAAAGAAGGATGGAAGGGTATGGAAGAGGCCTGTCTTCAGCGGAGGAGAGATGAAGGCTGAGGAAGAAGAAGAAGAAGAATCCATGTACATTGAACACAATACGTGTTTTATTTTTCTTTTCTTTGTTCTTTCAAATACGCAAGCCATAAATGATTATGACACTTTACTAACAACTACTTATAATAATAATAATAATAATAATAAACATCGTAAGTGTTTTTTCATTAAATGAATTCGGAAGTATAAAAAAATTCTGAAAAAACCCTTTAAGAAATTTACTGTTATATTTCAAAAAGAGAATTAACAAAGAGGTTTCTCGCATATGGAAATAAAAAGAATTGTTTTTATTTCCATGTGTGATTACGGAGTTTTACAAACTTACCTCTGAAACAATAAATTTATAAAAGAGATTTTCCTTTGCATTATAGTCATTATTCATTTACCTACACACTGCGAGACCAGAATTTACAAAGGTACAAAATCACCCTAGGAGGCCGTTCTGATTGTCACATTGTTATTTGTAATCATCATTATCATCTTCATCCCCTTGTCCTAGTAGGGTCGGGGGGCCAAAGCCTCGACAAGGTGTTTCCATGTTCCCCTGTCTTGCTCTGCGTCTGCGTGAGTCAACCAGTCTAGACCCATTCTGTTTTCATACACTTTTTTCTGTTGCTTCTCCCAGCTTACTCTGGAGCTTCCGGGGTTGCCAGGAGGATACTTATTGGTATGCGTTCCTCTGGCATTCTTAGCACACGTCCAAGCCGCCTCATTTGTGATTTTTCTATCACTAAGAGTAGGGGATCCATGCCGAGTGTGTGCTTATGTCGGCACTTCTCACTTTGTCCATCAATGTGACTCCCGCTGTTATTTGTAATAAAATGTTATTTTTGAATTTCGGTTTATAGTTTGAAAATATGTAAATATTGCTTTACCAACGAAGAGTATTGAATTTTATTTTATTTTATATAATTTAGCACAAAAACAGGCATAACGTGCCCATAAATTTCTCGCAAGATTGTATAACATATTGTCATCTAAACATTTTCATATAAAATATTGTCTATCAATTTTATTTGAGTGAACATGCGGGCGGTGCACGCATCGCCTACGCGCGTTGTATTAAAACGTCTGAAAAGACGGAACCACTCATATACATTATACGGCGATAAGACTAGAATCTACTAAGATATACAGGGTTATTTGGAAAACATTAATAATCTCGCAGGACTATATTCCCGCCTTGATTGTGAGTCGAAAATGTTCAAGCTATTATGACCTAATAGTTAAGGAGATATGCAACATCAAAGTTATCATTACAGTTGCTTATATTAAATATGAAAAATTCATTCCTTTCAATACAGTTGCCAAGAACATATACATTTCTCATAGAAAATATGCGTGTACGTCTCGTCTACTTTGTGTGACCAATATAACAACTTACTGAGAATAAGGCTGTTTTGTCTTATCATAACGACGCTATTATACTGAGAATGGGTAGGACCCACTGTTATGCTTAAACCCGTTATTTTAACCGGTTACACAATAGACGTTATTTGAAATTAGCATCTGATTGTATTGAGATTTAAACTGTTGTCAAGTACCGATGGTCACCCGTCGAAATGCAATGTTATCAAACATCGATACCTAATCTCAAGTAAGTTATTTTATAATCAATCAGTATGGCGATTTAATATTTTTAAAAGTGTAAAAAGGAAGGTCGAGTCAATTAGCATCTGATTGAATTTGTATTGAGATTTAAACTGAATGGTGTATTCAAGAGCGGATCCAGCTTTGGCGCCAGGGAGGGGTCACATAATCGTGGTGAAGTCACAAGAAGTTATAATTTAATATTGATAATAATAGATACTTACAGTAAAACGTAGGTATTTTATTAATAAATGTAAGTATCTACTGTACTTAAAAATACCTACCTATATTTAAATAACAAAATCAATTTTCTTTTACGTCTTCTCCCGAAACGCGTTATCACTTTATCTACTCCAATGAATACGTTTTTATGGACGTGGAGAAGTGCCAGTCCGGTTAGACGTTCTTCAACCATTGAAGCTCTTAGCCACGATTTGATTCTTCGCAACGTAGAGAAAGATCTTTCCGCTATCGCTACACTAACAGGTAGTGTAGCCATAATACATAAAAAAAATCTTATATTAGGATACATCTCAATATCGCAATTTAAAATAAGGTCGGAAATCGACTGCGGTATGTCCTGACTCCGCTGCCACTTCACCATCCACAGACGATATTCGTTTACAACGACAGAAACTGGAGTATTATCTAGTAACAATGTATAATCGGTTGCTAGTTGTTTCACAGTTTCAATGCGTTGATTACTGTATTCGCTTTTTGGCATGAAAACGCTTAGTTGAAACAAATTAAGTATTTCAGGAGACAGACGGTCCTGTAGATCACTTATTATTGAATCCAGAAGAGGGATGTATATGGCTCTGCGAAAATACTCTTCAGCAGATTGAGCAGGTTGGTTATTGGCCCTATGTATTTGTCTTGACACTATTCTGGAACATTTAATTTCTACATCTAGCTGCTCTTTAGCTGTTTCTTTAGCCTTTTCAAAAAGCTGTCGGTAAATTATGTACGCATTTTCTCTTTTATTTTGTAGAACACTTATAGTATCATTAATAGCGTCCGCAGCTTTTTTTAAATCAATCGAGTTCGATTGCAGTATTCTGCTTAATTTGTACATTATATCTTCCCTTCTACTCCCGTCCCACATTCCCCTCCACCCTCTCCATTCGCTATTAATGTATGTTAAAGTAAATTTTTAAATTCAGTGGAAAAATTTTAAGATTGTTTTGCTGTTAACTTTTCTCAAAACAAAATAAATAAATAAATAAATAAACACACAAATACACACACTCACACAAACTCACTATTGGACATGTATTTTCTTATTTTTTATCGATTGTATATATGTGTTTTCTTGTAATTGGCCCAAAACTCTGTACATCAATTATTGTTTTTTTTCAAGATTGATTAATTATATGGCTGTAAGAAAACCAATAAATGAAAATAAGTAAAAATAAAATTAAAAATACAGTAGTACCTGGAAAATAAAAAAGTTAGTAAGTGACTGTCTGTGAGTATGAGTGAATAAATTAAGGATCGATGACTTAATATAAACAGTAGCTTAAATTGTTTTTGTTGAAAAACAAAAAATAATAACAAAACAACAATATAATATTCAAGTAGGTATAGTATGTATGTTCATTTACCAAACAATAAGAAACAAAATAATTTTGGCAATTTCCCATCTAATACATCACTTAAACAGATGGAGGATATAATAAAGTCAGAACTGCGCAATGTTTGCAGCAAGCATCATTAGCAGTTTTACTGTCTTGCCAAGTAGAAATCTTCTCCAGAGCGCTACAAATTTTGACTAAGTTGTCTCCTTGAAATTGAAGATGCCCATCATGCCTCTCTACCCAACGTGTCTCACAGATACCTTGCAAGGCAACTTCGAGTTATTTTTTAAAAATGTCATGCCTCTTAGCGGATGAATTGGCAAATGCTACAACTTTTTTGATTGTGCCAGATGTATTGTGACAAGAAACTGCTTTGGATGATCTAGCCAACGAGTTATTAAGTACATGGTTGTTGCACGGGTAATGGCGTGAATGGCTATTTTCGTCAATTCTTGCACTGCACCTTTCGTATCTGATGCTATAACCGAGAAGCTATCAGTTCCAATATCCACACACCAAGTTAAATCTATATTAAATTTGGTACACAGATTTTCAACAATTTTCGCCAATGCTACACCTGTCAATCGAGGCTCTATATCACCTGAATTATTTTCTTCACGTCTAAGAGCATTGTAAGTATCACAAAAAGTCACAAAATGTTCCTTTATAATACCATTATGAAAATATCGAAATGATAGGCTCAGCTGTGAGATATGTGATATATCTGTTGTTTCATCGAACAAAATTGAAAAAAATTTAGCTTCCTGCACATTCTGTAAAATGTTTTTCTGAATGACTTCTGCACAAACATCTATCAACTCATTTTTTACAGTCTTGCTGATGTAGGTGGAGTTGAATTTTGAAGATTCTAAATGTTGCTGCAATGTTGTATCGCCAGAATCTATACGGAATTTTAAAAGGGTTCTAAAATTCCCTTCATCGGCTACCACGCTGTCATAGCTCAACAATTTACCATCGTCGCGATGGCCACGTAACGATATATTTTGATGGCCACAAAATACAATAGTTTTTACGATTGGTCGCAAACGTTCTTTATTTATTTGTGTCAGTCTTTGACTGTTTACTTGGTTCATTATATTAATTTCTGTCTTGTGAAAAGTCAACAATGGTATTTTTTTCGCTGGTGTGTTAGCAGAACACCATTTTCACCAATCAAATTATCAAAAGTTTTTAACGGTTTTTTTACGAGTCGACATAAAGGTGTTTTTATCTGTATACCACCTCCAGGAGCTACGGCAAACAAAGCACAGTACTTGCAGTAAAGACCCTGGTCTTTATGCGACAAAACAAGCCAGTGAAACTTGTCAAGGTGAGACTTGTCAAGGTGAGACTTGTCTGTGAGACTCTGAGCATATTTTTTTGTTTGTTTTCCTTTTTTATTAACAACACAGTTCGTGAAAGTGTAATTAGGGGGAGGCTGCCAATGCTTTTCAAGCAACATAGCTTTAGTAGATGTATCATCTATATTTTTCCCTATAAAACATGCAATATCTGAAGCAAACTCTGATCGAGAAAGTGAAGTCTGTATCTGATCAGAATCAGAAGTCGACGTATATAATATAGGCTTAATATCGTTAATAACAGGAGAGCATGTTTTTTCTTCATCTAAGGTTAATTTATGCAATGTAGCTGTAGAAGCAGAAGCATCGGCAGTAAAATTATTATCCTCTGTAGTTGTTGTAGGTAAATTTTTCGAGTGAGCAATCTCAAGCCTTGGTTTCTTTGTGAAAAATGAATCAATTTTTTTAAATGAACTGCCACGTATATCACGTTTCAACCCACCACCACCATCTCCTTTTTCCTTAGTCACCCTGCAAGCAAAACCATGCAAATTTCACACCCCACAACAGACAACAGACTTTTTTATATACAAATTAATTATAAGTACATAAAAACATCCAGACTCAAGCCAAAACAAATGTTCATTCCGTAAATATTAGCCATGTAGGTACGGACGGGGCTTGAACCCACGATTCATCGGTTACCATCATTACCTAGTTACCAGAAATCCCACCATTAAATCAGGAGCAGAGCAGTCATTTTTAATTATTAGTAGTCTCAGCAATACACCTGTTTTCATTGTGAGAATTTATGTAAGATTTTAGGTTAGCTTAGTTAGGTTAATAAGCTTAGGCTCTTCAAACTCCCTCGTCCAAAAAAATTAATTAGGTAGGTCATAAGTCACACTCTTTCAGTAAGTAGGCATGTGCCTACTTATCTACCTACGAGGTACTTTAAGAACATTAACAACAATAATATTTGAGTTTGAACACACACACACTGGCATAATGAAGAAACTTACTTACCATTCCTTGTAATGAATTTGCAGCAACAATTTTTAAGAACGCTATTACTTATATTGGAATTTTAAAGTTTTTTTAACTTAGTACTTTATTTCTAAAGTTTAGTCGTTCCGATTGAGAATAGGTCTTGCTAGAAGTTAGTCGAAACAAAGCGCGCGCAAGTGTCACACGAAATGTGGCATATGAAAGGTGGCGGCCGTGGCGGTGGCGCGGTAAAATTCAAATTTTCGATGCGTTCGTTCCCGAATAATGCGTTTGCCGTCAAACAAAGTATTGTATTAAATTAATTAAATGTTGAAAGTACTTAAATAAAATCTATATTGTGACAAAAATATATAAAAACATTATGTTTAACAATTTTCATTAGTGGTCCACCTAGGTCCTGGACCCCCCGCCCTGAATCCGCGCTTATGAAGAGTCCGGATAGATGGCGGCTATATTGCTATCCGGTAAGTGTTTATATGATTTACGCGTGACATTTATCGATTCCAACATTGTAAGTCAAATATAACAAAACCTTGTTTGTTTCAGAACTTTATTTTAGATAGCCATTGTTATCTCATCATTCTTTATGCATCATGTAAAGATGCAACGGGATCATACTTATATACTACCCGCGAAGGGCGTATAGCTACGCTAATTTCGACGTGCGTGGATCCATCACTATAAATATGACATAGAAGCTTATGCACGTAAGGCCGACGAAAACAAGCATGCTTGGGAGTTGCATTACCTGGGAACGCGAACTGAATCAACAGGATTAGATCCATCCACGTCAGGGGTAAATTCCAGATGCTATGGTGTGACAGAATAATATTATTCACTACTTTGTCTGACTCAATTTGACGTCCACTCCTGGATGATGTTTTCTGTTCGGACTTGAATATCCGCGAAGCAAACCTTAATCGATGTTTTGTGCAAGTTGGTCCTGCTTTGAACTAGAAGAAATATGTGCCTGCATTCTCATTTGTGCTTCATAAATTATATTTTGTCGTGTGATCTTGTATTGCTATGTTTGATATAAATTTCACTTCTGACTTGGGTGAAAGTTATAAATTCCATCTGATAACCTCAAATAATTATCTAAATTGTGTCATGCAAGTATGTAACGGAAGATAAATCAAGTGAGATGGGTAAATTATATATCTTTTTCCTACTTTTATTATTGTCGATTCTACGTACTGCATAACCCCAAAATGGAAAGAATGATTCTAACCTAATTTTCTTCGTTGATGTAATTGACAAATCTAACAAATTATTTTCATATTACTAGTACTATTTCTCAAATCTATTTGATTAACTGAATTTGTTTAACTTTTAACTTGTATTTTCTAATTGATTTGTTATATTCTGCCGCTCACTGTTGATAATTGCAATTCTTTGAAATTCTGTGATATTGTTCTCATTGCTGTTTTGTAATACACGAAATTGTAAATTGAAACATCTTTTATGAAATTAACCTTTCCCACCTGTAGAGAGTAGTAAAAATCAAAGCTAGAAAGATATGGCAGACAACGCATTATGGAAGCATAAGACCCGCCTGAATGATTCGTGTGAACCAGCTAAGCAACCCGGTGAATAGGAGTTCTTTCCGAGAGCAAAATCACCCAAGACGCCCAAAATTGGGGGCGATATCTTATCTTATAAACCTTAAAATATTATCATTCCTTCTTAATGACTGATTTTGTATCTCGAATAGAGCAATATCCGTATAGGATCCACTTTTCATCACAGTTAATGATTCGATTTAAAATCCCTTCATTATTGTGCCGGTTGAGTAATGCAACGCAGCAGTCAACGCGCGTTTGTTGATTTGCTTCACTCAATTCGTGAGGTACCCACCTTTCAAGCTTTTTCACCTTACCAATTTGCTTCAAGTGGATTAAAACTGTTTTATCACTAACACCGCAGCCTGCAGCTAACTCGGATGTGGTTTGCGATGGATCCGCTTCCACAATAGCCATCAATTCTTCATTATCAACTTTGGTCTCCGGCCGTCCACGGGGCTTGTTCTGCAGGTCGAAATTTCCAGAACGAAAACATTGGAACCAAAAATGCACTGTGTTTTCTTTTGCGGCACCGTCGCCATACACATCATTAATCCTTCGAGCCGTTTCTGCAGCACTGGTGCCACGGTGGAACTCGTACTCGTAAATAACGCGATATTTCAAGTTTTTCATTTTGTAAACTGAGTGACGCAAAGAAAAAAACAATTGAGGAAAAAACAAATGAATTATAATTTTCAAAACACAAATACATGAGTAAATAGCTGTATAAATTTGGATTTGGAATTCCTAACCAAAGAGAAGATATTTGAGATCAAATTTGCCAGTACGGCAAAACGCCAATTTCATATGTAAGGACCTAAATATATATATATATATATATATATATATATATATATAAAGAAACCCGTGTTTCCCTATCCGCCAAGTTTTCTCCACAACCAGCCACAACCACCCACCGGTGGTTATGGTGGTGGATAGCCCTTGGTGTCACATCTAAAATGTCCGAGTTTGGTGGGGGTGGCTGTGCGTGGGTGGGAGTGAGTGACGAAAATGTGCTTTTTAGCACATTTTTTTGTTATAGGAAGGCCGCAAATGCTTCAGATTGTTTCAAAATGGGGGCGCCGACTGTGTCGGTGAGTCCAGAAGGTTCCGGAAAAAGCTGCTTTAGAAAGTTCTGGAATGAGAAGGTTCTAGAAAATTCCCGAAAGCTCTATAAGGTTCTAAACTAAGTGGCGGAATGTGTCGCTGTGTCTAGAAGGTTCCTGTACATTCGACAAATTTCTTGAAAGTTCTGGAAGGAGAAATTTCAAGAAGGTTCGCGAAAGTTCTATGACCATCCAAACAGTGTACTAAAAATCTACGCGTGCGAAGCCGCGCGGGCACAGCTAGTTCCTCATAAAAAGTATTACTACGGGCAGGAATCCTCGAGTTAAAACAATTATTTTCATTACCAAATATAATTTACATTTCTAATTCAGATCTTTTTTTATATTACGTGATGTATAATGGGTGTTTTTCATATAAAAAAAAGTTTTTCATTAAAAGGCTTGAGAAGCAGCTTGACTCCAATCGGTTCGCATATATTGTGATGGCCATTGTGCGATGACTGACCCCGTTTCTATATGAAACTCATCGAAATTAGAAATTCCGGTTCCTAATGACGGGCGTCGACTGATCAAATATAGTGACCGACAGAAGTATACCTTCAATGTCCGGAAGACCAGATCGGCAAAATCAAGGCTCTGTGAATTCTCAGGTGGTAGTTGCGTAAGGTTTGATACTCTGTTGTTTGGTGAAGATTCAGTAGGAATATACAGGGGAAATCAATAGAAGAAATAACAAAAGAATTTTACACCGAAGTTAAAATATTAGATTTATTACAAAAGATTTTATTGATACAGGCAGTTAATAATTATACAGAAATCTGACAAAATTTAAGTTTATGATTAATTTTCAATACATTTAAATGAAGATAATAAAGCAAAAAGACAAAATTCCATTTAACAGAAACATAACAAATATAGAACAGTGATATACATATATATAAATAGACATTTACAGTAATGCATCCATATGAATTTACGTTATTGAAATTAATATTAAAAGTTTAATAAATTTATCATGTATTGTTATTTGATTTATTCTTTTGTGCTTCTCTCAACAGGTGGACATAGTTTCAGAAAAATGAGATTGAGTTTTTATTTATAACAGCAAGAGAAAATATTAAATTATTCATAAAGACATAGATTAAATCGATAGATTAAATAATAGAATCAATATAATATAATTAATACATTAATAACTAATACATAATTTATATTACACGCTTACCCACTTTAATTCTTTTATTTTTATTTTTTTATATATATAAATCTATATATATATCTATATCATCTATATATATCTGCATCTCATCTATATATATATCTATCTATCTCTCCCTCCCTCTCTCTCCTATTCTCGTCTCTCTCTCTCATCGCCTCTGCTCTCTGCTCTGATCTCTCTCTCTCTCTCCTCCTCTACTCCTCTCTCCTCCATCTCTCGCTCTCTTCGCTGTGTCTGTCTCTCTCCTCTCCTCTCTCTCTCATTTATTTTTTTTAATTCTTTTGTTAATTCTCGTATTTAAAAGTGGGGGCATTTAATTATTTAGTCTACAAGGTTTTATTTTGGAGTTTACTAAATAAAATTAGCAGAGGATGTTACAAATAGCGGAGGGACCTTACATGATTAACATGATCCCTTTACCGGGTGGCAGGAAACATCAGGGAAAAAGGATTCAGTTGGGACGATACGCGTCCTTCGGATACTGGAATCACATCGATGCTCTTGTGACAGGTGGACGTAGCGAATCATGATGTACGTTGTTGATGAAGTTAATGTGTTTAATGTTTTTTGTTCGATAACTTCAGGAATATATTTTTTACTGTTCGGAAACACACGCGAATCTCGTGAGCTAATGTGTCCTTTTGAATAGACTGTTGTGCAACTGAATTAATTAGAATCACTTCCACTATTTTAACAGAATTTGTATTGAAGTTGAGTTTGAATAAATGCTCACAGTTATTTATTTATTTCAACGGTTACAACCTATTACAGTAAATTGATTTTACACTAATTACGTTATAAAAATGTAAAATACAGAAATAATATAAAATAACATAATAATGACAAAAGTACCAAAGCATAAAATAACAGAGATAAAAAAAAATATATATAGTAAATATACAATAATAAAAGTATTAAGAAGAGGCAATATAATATATTCAGTAGTATGAAAAAATTAACAAATGTGAATTAATTACAAATTATGAAGCAACAGAGTTAGAAACTATAATGGAGTGCCTTGTTTCTCTAAGAAGTATTTATTGAGATGAGTACGGTAGCACTCTAGTGTCCGTTAGCTAGGTACTAGTATTCTACACAGTGCTGGCTAGGGATCGATATAACAATAATACCACTGAGATTTTGAACTGTCAAAGAGAATTTAAGACAGAAATAACTATTTGATTCCTTTATATCCCACAATATAAATCAGGTTATAGTATCACTACACTGCACTTCTATTATTTTCAATTTCAATTTTCAATTTTTATTTATTATTACATAATATGTATATTACAAACATTATGTTCAATGCATACATATTATTAACTTACATCTAAAAATATACATATACACATATACATACACATATACATACACATCCATATACACATATACATAAACACATATGTATACATACATACACATATACATATACATACATACATACACACACATATACATATTGTGTATTAAAATACTAATTTATTATTAAACAATTATTAAACAATTAGAAATGACCTGTATAATCTGGTCAAAGGTGTAGGAGAATCCTGCTTCGGAAAACCCCCTCAGACACATGGAATATATCAATATCCAAAGCGATCTTGTTCAGCATAGCTGTAGCTTTTCCAACAGGCATAACCATCGGCAGGTTGGTCCTGTATATTGGAATGTGAAACAATCTATGCTGACGATGTCTAAGGTAATTATCAGGAACATACAAACCAATGCTCTGCATAATTTCAGTATTGTCGATCATACCGCGCAACAATCGATAAAAGTGTGTAATCAAATACACATTCCTTCTAGTCTCTAAACTATTGTAGCCGAGCATACCCTGGAGAAACTCGGTTGGGTAAAGCCAAGGATAATGCCCGTACTCTCTCATGTAGAGATATCTCAGAAACTTCTTTTGGACTTTCTCCACCATAAGAGAGTACTTGCTCTCATGTGGCCCCCAGATCATCGAGCCACTCTCGAGTCTACTCCGCACCAAGGAGTTGTAAAGAGTTCTCAGTACGCGGGTATTCTCGAAAACCCTGGCAGTACGCAGAACAAATCCTAACATTCTCAGAGCATTACCACTGATCGTCTCTATGTGATCGTGAAATGTCAGGCTGCTTACAAATTTATGATACTAGAAGACTCAGGAAGATTCTTATAATTTACTTGTAAATTTAAATTATATGAGAGAGCAAAAAGTACAACAATTTACAATACAACTCTTAATATTATATTATATACCCGCAGGATTAAGCCATGTATTCACTAGGGGACAAATTATCTCTCAACATCACGCGCGGCATAGAGTCTACGTGACGTTGCAACGTCGCGCACTGTTCCACGACGTCGTATTTGAATTGTTTTTTTGCTTTTTATTAATAATACAATGAAATTTTGAAAAAAATAAGATGGTAATGCATATATAAAAATATACTCATTACGCTCTGCTTTATACATGGTCCTGCAATAATCTCAATCACAGGTAAACAAATAAGTTTTAATAGAAGTAAAAATAAAACCATATCATATCATATCAATACTGCACTAACAGTAGCTTGTTGGTCCTGTGGTTAGGACTCTAGCCTCGTGATCCAAAGGTCGCGGGTTCGAACCTCACTCCAGACCAGCAAGTTAGTCCTATTTTCATAGCACAAGCGTTTAGCTTAGTTTGAAAATAGTAAGAATATTGATGTGACACGTATTCCGTGTTCGCATCTCTATTTAAAATAAAAAATTACATACTGTTGTATTTTGCTATAATTTTGTGGTTATTCATCATGAATATAATAAAACTAATTAACTTTGTTTACACCACTAAATTTTTTTAAGTATTAAGTATACTCTGACGAAGGAACGTCGTTTCCGAAACCGGTTGGTTTTACCAAATAAATATTAGTGGTGTAAACAAAGTTAATTATAGAATTAATTACACTTTAATGAACTAAATTTTCACTTATGTTTTGTTCCCTATGAATAATACATATTTATTTATTTTAAAGTGTCCTAATTATTTTTTATTTCCCTTTTAAATAGAATTTGATTTGATCTTTTGTATTTATTTTTTGGTTTATTTTATCTTCTTATCTTATTTATCTAGTATATTGGTTTAATTATCTTTATTTTACTCTGCTACTAATTTATTAAAGGTTTCTAATTATTACTATTTACTTGTGTACAAATAATCCTTTATATATATTGATCCTTTCTATTGTTAATTTATTTTATATTGTTTTCCATTGTTACATTTATATTGTTACATTTCATATTGTTAATTTATCTTAAATATGTTTTATTTATATTATTATATCTTAATTATTTTCTGTAAAATGTGTTTTATGTTAGGTAAAGAAAATTTCTATTACTTTAACAACGATTTTCCTAAATAAATAATATAATATCCTAACAATTAAGTCAGTAGTACGATAAATACATAATTTAATAAATCTGAAACCTAATAAAAAACTAAGAACCAATAAAGCAATCAGTGAAACTATATTCCAAGGCTCAGAAGTCATGGTGGGTGGGAGAAGGGTTGTCGGTGTCGCCGGGGTTGGTGGCGTTGCAGTTGGTGGTGTCACGGTTGGTGGCTTCGCCGTTGGTGGTATCACGGTTGGTGGCTTCGCCGTTGGTGGTATCACGGTTGGTGGCGTAGCGGTTGGCGGCTTAGCGGTTGGTGGCGTCTCTCCTGAAACTGTAATGCCGCCTGTGGTAGGCGGCATTACAGTTGATGGAGTCGTTGGAGTTGTTGGAGTCGAAGAATTTGGATTGTCAGTTACTGTCGAGGAATACTCCGTACTTTTTAAAGAACTTGTGACATCTGTTGTCGACATGGAAGATAAACTGCTCGGGTCATCAGTCATTGAAGTCAATGTAGATGAAATCTCTGTAGTTATTGATTGTGTTGTCGTAGTAACCTCGTCTGAGGCTACTACGACACATCGAACATCAGGTTCCTTTATTCGTAAGTAATCGATAGCAAGAAGTGCATTTTTGTCTTCCAGATTCTCGCATTCTATTTTGACCTGAAATTATTAATATTATTAATATTTAAAGCATTAACTTTGTGGTTGGACATTATAACAGAGTGTTAGTTAACTTAGTAAAAACCACTACCAGATTTAAGGTCTACCGGTTTCGAGACGTACCCCTCTCTTCGTCAGGACGAAAACTACACTACTAAGTTTACAACATTATACACCACAACCATAGTATAGATAAACTTTAACCAATATTTATCACAAGCATGTTAATCTTGTCAGAGACAAGCTTGCACTGACTCGCCTATAGAACAATCAGGAATCTAACGGGAGAGAGTGAGAGGGGGCGGGATCTAAGTGGGTGTTACCAAATGTATCGGACAGGTAGAATTATGATGGCAACATCCTAAGACGACGTGATGATGATGATGATGATGATGACCCATCTGAAGTCGTGAATGTTGGCCCTAATTCGGGCCTCCGTCCTTTGTATGGACAGACACTGTAGGTATGGAAACATGCAGGGGCATACGACAGTGGGGAAGCATCCGCATCTCACCACGCCTCCGGGCGGATAGTCGGTGCGGGCAGCGAGCCGGCGCTGCGATCCTGATGAGAGGATACCGCACCGGCGCGATGTGTTTGGCATCTCCGACGGAGTGCGTGGACGACTGACCGAGCGAGCCTCCAGGGGCTGCGGCGATCGGTCTCTAAAGGATTCCTTGAAGAAATTGCATTTGTGTCTTACAAAATGAATGTGGTGAAATATTTGAAATACTTAAGTTGAATATTGAGATTCTTAAAAAATGGAATATCTTAAGTTTGAAATATTTAAGGCATTAGTTAAGGCACTTTGTAAATGTAATTTATGTGTTTTTGAATAAAAATCTACTTGTCTTGTTTATTCAAATAAAGGGGAAGCTCGCGCCACAGCGCGAAGCGCAGCGTGTACCGTTATGAAACGGCCGCTATTTTTTGGAATTGGGAAAAAACTAAGGTGAAGAATCCTTCCTCAGAGGGACAAGGAAGTGAAAATACCTAAGTATTTAAATGCGAACAGGTGCACCTCGTTGTAGCATTTCAATTTGAAAGTTAAAAAAGGCAACATTTTTGTTAGACCGACTCCTTGAGGATAGGCAAACACCTAGTTGGCCTTGCAAGGATGGGCTCTGACGCAACAGGCCTCACAGCCGGACGCGTAGCCAGTCGGTATTTTTGAACTCAGATTACGGACGTTACGGACGTCGCACCGATTTGAGACCTTTTTTATCATGTTCTTTGTGTGAACATCTATTGGAATGATATGTTTTTACATATGTGGAATTCCACGGGCGCGCTTGATTGTCGCGGCCCACTTTGGATGGTTATTGCATAAGTAATATTTATCTGGCACACTTGAAAGTGTTGCAGCGGATTGCACTTGATCAAGAACATTCTAATATAAATAATTAGAATCTGGGACACATTGGTTTTCTATTTTTTATCGATTTTTCGACCAGCGAGCGATGGAAATATAGGTAGAATCACAAAAATAGGAATAACTTCCGACAGGAGTGTCCGATCTTGATGAATCTTTCTGTGTCATGATCTCTAATTAAATACCTATTTGGGGAGTATTTGCCTATATAGATTCATTTTTGACTTTGAGGAAAATTTGACCTTTTGGGATTTTTCTTAGAATCGCGATAAGTATATAAAACCACTTCGGCCATAGCCGAGAGTGGTACCAAAATATACGTTAAGGCAAGGGCTATACGGTATTTATGCAAAGCATCGCGTAACAACTGGTCTGCTACCGTTTATGACCTGATTAAGATTCGAGCCTTCACGGTTGACTTTTTGATGCAATTTCTAAGTATGTAGGATCTTGCAGGTCCAATGACTGTGTTACAAGCCTTTGCAAGATCAGGCCACATCACGTGACACAGTTCTGACCCCGTGGGGCTCAGGCAAAATACATTATAATTTATTTTTTGACTTTAGATCAACGCGGGCCCGGCCTTATTTCCCCAGAGCACCGTAAGATGGCGGTCGCACGCCGCACGTTGCGACGATCACCGTGAGATGGCGACAGTCGCGCCGCGCGTTACGATGAGAGAGTGGGGAGACAACGGCGGGCGGCCATTGGAGTTTGTGAAGCAATTCGCGGTTGTGTAATCTTTTGTCACTTATAAAATAGTATATAATAATAATAAATGGTTTTGCTAGAGGCGGTCACCTTTGATACAACACTTAAGTGTGGTGACTTAGACGCCGCGTTGGACCGCTTTCATTTGTGTTTTTACTGCTATCCTGCCCCCTATATGGATTCCTACTTGGTAAAGATGGCGGCTGAGAATTTACGGGCCAGCCACTGCAATCTCCTGTGCTCCTGGCATGGAAATTCTGGACCACCACGACGGACGCTCCTCTACGAGGCATTTCGCATTCAAAGCGGAAGGCTCTGCACTACATGGAGGCGTTAGCATTGTATTGTCTCCGAAGCGAGCTGTGACTTACAATCTCGGCCTTCGGAAGCAATCTTGATGGCCCCGCGCACATTTTATCAGTTCCTGTGGGGAACACCAAATTTTTTGTGAAAGTTAAATCGAACAAAGGGTTGTATGGAGAATTGATTTGGTTATTTATTAAAGGTGCTTTCCTGATGAAAAAAAATCTAAATTATTTAATTTTAAAACTTTATTATTGGTATTAATATTTACAACCCTGTTTTTGAGTCATATTAATGATTATTTTCTATGAGGAGGTTTGAAAATTCGGAAAAATTGTTGTTATTAAGACACGATGTCACTTCGTATTCCGCCGCCGAATGACGAAGTGTTCCAACGTCAGCCGAGCCGAGCGGCGCGGACCGCGCCGTCTGCGGTTGTTTCGTATTCTCACGTGGCTTGAGACGATTTGAATCGAGCTGTCGGAAACGCAACTCGAGTCGACTCGCTGGCAGTATAACTCGGGTTATTCGAGTAAAATAACTGGAGTCGCCCATCGCTACTATCCCGCTCGTCCTTCCAGAGATAGGAGTACATATAAAATTTATATGAGACGATAAAAATATTCATGAATAAAAATTATGTTTAAATTTTTATTAATGTTGTGGAATTCATACCACAATACACAAAACCACCAATCTAGGCCACACACATACATAGTGGCAAGGAATACCACATAAGCAAATCGGGGCACGAGCAATACACACGCGGCCGGCAGTTCATTGCACCATCAGCGTTTCGGATGATTTCTTCACACTCACACAGCCGCACTCCAAGACTCCTTTGTTCGTAAATTATATAAAAAGAGGCAAACGCCCTAGGCGTTGTAACGATATTGGCCTATTCAAATAGACATTGCTGAAAAATTATACGAAAATATCTATCTGCCGGATAAGTAGGTGCGGGCGAGCGTTATTATTTCTGCACGCGGGCGTGTAAAGCGGGCTTTATGTTATATGATTCTGATGAAGCGAGCCAATCAGGAACGGGGATCCGCGGAACGAATTCGGCGAATCAGAGGCTTTCTGAGTTAGACTTTACCTTTACACGTCGGTTGGAGTCAAAAATGGCGAGAAATATAGACTATATAAGCCATACAAATTCGAGGATCTGGGCTTCTTTCTTCAGCATCAACGTTGGCCGGAGGCTCTTGTGGAGAGAGGACCGAGATACCATCAGTGAGTCACAGAGGCAGCAACACTCGACGATACAGCTAAGCATTTTCAATATTATTTATTTCTATTGCCTTTTTCGTGTATTCAATTTAGAACTTTCTGGATCGTAACAATTATAGATACATGTTGTGGATTGTTTTGTTACGTATTTTGGGCCTAGGGATAATTATTACTATACGCGCTTCAGATTCAATATACAAGAAATCGTAATATGGCGACTGTGATAGTTATTCAAATTATTGCATAACGCTTATGAAATATATAATTCTGTCGCTGTTCATATGAAAAATCACTTAAATTTGATATTCATATATTACCAAAGATATAAAGGCTTTAAAATGGAATACTTTACTGACGAAGGGTGTTTCGTGTTTGTTTGTGGGATTTAAAATTTCAGAATAATTATGTATATTCAATGTCGCGAGGTTCGGAATGTGCGAGAGGTTCTTCAGGGCGGATGTATTCTTATGCTAACGAATGCTTTGTTATCTATACTGGCGATTGAATACGCGGATTTCTATATGATTTGTGTAGATCGTGCGAGGAGTTTCTTACTAATAATATATTTTAAAAATGCTTCTGGATTTTATATTTATTTTATTAAAACGTGAATGTGTGGTTTATTTGAACTCGTTACATGTTTGTATTGCGTCATTGGGCAATCGTTCTAAACACGATTTGTTCCTATCAAGTCCTTATAAAGACGTGTTTCGAATTGTATATATTCCTTAATTGCGATAGTTATTCAAATTATTGCATAACGCTTATGAAATATATAATTCTGTCGCTGTTCATATGAAAAATCATTTAAATTTGATATTCATATATTACCAAAGATATAAAGGCTTTAAAATGGAATACTTTACTAACGAAGGGTGTTTCGTGTTTGTTTGTGGGATTTAAAATTTCAGAATAATTATGTATATTCAATGTCGCGAGGTTCGGAATGTACGAGAGATTCTTCAGGGCGGATGTATCCTTATGCAAAAGAATGCTTTATTATCTATACTGGCGATTGAATACACGGATTTCTATATGATCTGTATTATTTTGGGGATAATACGGAATTTAATTATGTGTTTTGATATCACGATTGTAGGCGTGATATAGGTTCAAATCGTACGAGGAATTTCCTACAAACAATATATTTTAAAAATGCATCTGGATTTTGTATTTGTTTTATTAAAACATGAATGTGTGGTTTGTTTGAACTCGTTACATGTTTGTATTGCGTATCATTGGGCAATCGTTGAAAACACGATTTGTTCCTATCAAGTTCTTATGAAGACGTGTTTCGAATTGTATATATTCCTTAATTGCGATAGTTATTCATATGACATTGTTTTTATTCATTCAATATTAGATATTTGAAATGTTTTTTTTACAACATATTCCATTATTGTGGGTCGTTTGCGGTTAGATCAGGGGTAGTTAACCTTCGGTCTTCCGTAACCGTGATAGTTCTTCATATGACATTGTTTATTCATTCAATATTAGATATTTGAAATGTTTTCTAGAACATTATTCACTATTGTGGGCAGTTCGCGGTGTGTTTAGGGGTGGTTAACCTTCGGCCATCCGTAATCGCGATAGTTATTCATATGACATTGTTTTTACTCATTCAATATTAGATATTTGAAATGTTTCTACAACATTTGCCATTATTGTGGGCAGTTCGCGGTTTGTTCAGGGGTAGTTAACCTTCGGTCTTCCGTGATCACGTTATTTACTTATATGACAGATTGTTTTGCTTTGTTCGTTTAATATAAGTAATGTCATATTTTTATGAGTTACCGTAATTATTTATCTATATGATTTTATTATTGAGAGTGATGCAACGAATACTACTTTCATGAATACGAATATCAGGCCTACTATTCGGTGAATACGAATGCGAATATTTCCACCAAGGTGGGGGAACTTGAACATACTTGTAAATATAATAACCTTGATGCAACGAATACTACCTTCATGAATACGAATATCAGGCCTACTATTCGGTGAATACGAATGCGAATATTTCCACCAAGGTGGGGGAACTTGAACATACTTGTAAATATAATAACCTTGATGCAACGAATACTACCTTCATGAATACGAATATCAGGCCTACTATTCGGTGAATACGAATGCGAATATTTCCACCAAGGTGGGGGAGAACGCAAGCATACTTGAAATTGTATTGTTTATGTCTGCTTGTGATATCACTATACGGCGTAGATGAACTAGTTTGAAAGGGCTTATGTTCTGTATGTGCTTGGCGTAGAGGGAATAGTTTTCTTGTTTCTAGGATCTAATACAGGTTTACAGGTGCTGATATTGAAATATATATATTTATACAAGGAAAACACTATTTTGGGAACCATTAACAGGATGGCAGATATTGAAGCACACATACACACAAGGAGGACGTTATGTTAAATACATGACTGGAAAGTTGTTATTGGAAAACACAGGCGTCCAGTCGGCGGGACGCAAGCATACTTGTAATTATATCGTTTGTGTCTGCATGTGATATCATTGTACGGCGTAGATGAACTAGTTTGAAGGGGTTTATGTCCTGTATGTGCTCGGCGTAGAGGGAATAGTTTTCTTGTTTCTAGGATCTAATACAGTTTTACAGGTGCTGATATTGAAATATATATATATATACAAGGAAAACACTATTTTGGGAATCACTAACTGGATGACAGATATTGTAGCACACATACACACAAGGAGGACGTTATGTTAAATACATGACTGGAAGGTTGTTATTGGAAAACACAGGCGCAACTAGAGGATATGGACAGTTTACAGAGAACTTCAACTTCTGTTGGGACCTTTTACTATTACTATTCTTTCGCCTTTTTTTGCTTAACCGTGGATGAACTAGATTGAAGGGGTTTATGTTCTGTATGTGCTCGGCGTAGAGGGAATAGTTTTCTTGTTTCTAGGATCTAATACAGTTTTACAGGCGCTGATATTAAAATATATATACAAGGGAAATGAAGGGCTACACAGGCGCTGGTAATTGCCCAATTTTGGAGAGGACCCGTTATATGACTTCGGATCTGGATGCCATCCCGGAAGCAGACCAACTACAGAACTAAGATAAGAACCTTTAATATTATTTATTCCTGATGTTTTCTTATGTGTAACAAATGGAATGTTCGTGCTATATAATTTGTCATTGTCACATGGTCACTATTCATTTCATTACGTGGGTTCAGAGTTCGACGGTAACGGACGCGGAAACAAATTAGTACTGATGTCGGGACGTAACGTCGGGATTATATCTTAATTATCTTTAGGATAGAAGCGAGGTCATCATACGTGCATTCTGCATTTCAAACGTTTTACTAACATATATAAATACATATTATTGCGTTTTACAAATTGAATAGGTTCGCGGAAAATAGGTATTTCGCCCGGTTGTGCAATATTAACTTCCAACGTAGCATAATGAGATCTTATTACCGGCGCTAGACTCTTAAGGTTAGGCACGCGGGGATTATAAATGGGATAATGAACGAGAACCGAATGGGGAAGTCCGTCTCTTCATGGTCGGGAGGCGAGGAGTTTTACGTCTTTCACGCCCCGTGATCTTGGGAGGCAGAATTTCGATTGTGGAAAAAGATGAAGTTGGATCTACTCGCGTGGCAAGACAGGGTCGAATGTCGGAGCGCGCGTTCTCGGCTATGGAGTCTGATTAGATTGGGGGAGACACCTTAGGTCAGGGACTAGGTAGGGCCATCTTAACTGTATCTACCCGGTTGTGACTGGGTTTTAAAGCCAAGAATTACAGGATGGTCTGAAGGTCTTGATGCGGTTACCCCTCTAACATCTAAGGGGAAGAACCTCTCACGTCTTTTCAGTCCCCTTGGTGCGACGAGCTCGGGCCCTGGTTATGAATGTATGTGAATGTAATAACTCCGTACACAAGGACGAGATAGGACGTTCCTCATGAACGAGAAATTATAAGATGCAGGTAGCAGTTCGACAGTCAATACTTATGCTCGGGACCGCTTTAATGAACGAGATCTGTCAGCAGTTTAACAATCAATTTTTATGATCGGGACCGCATTCAGGCGCGCGATGGCATTACTAACACCATCATTCTCATCATTCACCACCTTTTCTAACTTGCTGTATACAGAGACCTTCGGGGTTCTCTCCTTCCCGGCCAGCGAGAAACATATCAGGAACTTCACAATCAACTGTAATAATCATGCTGTTTTACCATCATTTAATATCTCTAGTCAATAAGACTACACCGTGGGATCAATCACATCAACTATATTTGGCGATGCTAACATGGCTCTGACTGACGCGCTCAAGGGAGAGTCTTTTCCAGTCACCCAGTTAGTTCATTCAGCCCTTTAATCAGCAGTAACATCATAATAATCCGGCTCATGTAGCCGCAACGTGGGATCCTCATCATTATACACCAGTCAATTTGACTGCCCCGCGGGATAATATACAAACCTTAATATCAGACGCGGGATTTCTTCCTGATATGTTTGTCGCCGGGAAGCGAGGACTTCGGGGGATTCCAGCAGGAGCAATAGAGTCTCGGCTTGATCTTGGTCTGCAGCTTAGTGTGGGAGGTTATGTCTAAACAGGAGTTAACCACCGGATGCGGCGATGCTCTGGGGCCGCATCCCCCTCCCCCCTACAGGGGGGGGGGGCATCTAGAATCCACGTTTGAACAGAAGTGGTTAGACACTTCTTAAATTTCACTTACAAATCTGTATCTTCCATTCCCTTAGAATCTCGGGCTGCGATAATGTCAGACAAAGCTTGCCCTGAGCCTCTGTTGCGCCTAGTTGTTGTGAATATATATATGTTTGTCTTCCCCTACTATGTACTATGAACAGATTGAGCAGATTGGACAACGTGAGACGCGCTATCGGTAGGTTTCTTACTTGTGTTTTGAATATAACGTATGCTATTATATCTTGTAAATCTGTCATAAATGGGTGCCGCATGTGGTTGTGCTGACACTGTTCTAAGCTGCTATTATGAGATGTTGATAATCAATGCGGGCGGAATCTTTAGCGTATGCCGTTAACTTGGCAACGATTGTATTGTTTTATATTACAGTATTTTAACCCCGATGGTATTATAGTTATGGCGGTTCAATGTAAGGGAGTTTTGCTACTAGCGTTTATTCCTAGGCTACGCCGCATATAATTGGCTTTTAGGCCAACTCCGGACGTGGACGATATCGGCTATCTCTCATATAGGCGAAACTGTAGAATTCTAGAGCGGTTTCTAGAAGGACGAGTACGGATTAGTTACGTGCGTTTGTTATTTCCATAGTTAGGTAAGAATTCGATCTATATTAGTCTAGTCGCGTTAATAAGAATACGAATCTCACCACATATCAAAAGAATTTTGGATAGCTACGGACACAACGGAGGAGGAATTTTCCTAACCACTAGATAGATCACGACTGGCCAATTTTGAAAATATAAATTCTTAACAAAAAAAAATAAATAAAATATTAGCTTTCATGTAAATATACTTCCGAAGTTCTAAGTTCAACTTAAGTTTTCATCTAGTAGCTTAAAGCATAAAGTGTGTGCTTAAAAGTCCCAAAAGCTGTAATAAAGCTCAATTCGGTAGCTTAAAGTCTCAAGCTTTGGACTTTTCGTAAAACTTACATTATTAAACTTTATAGTTAGGTATTTAGCTTAGGTGTACAGGTAGGTACGTTACAGCGTGCATGTCAGTCCTTCGTAGACTTTCAGGGGGTGGCCGGAGGCTATGACCCTTAGAGTATCTATCATTGTTTTTATAATCATACTCATGTATATTTTGTACTTGTTTTATCGAGATAATAAATCATTAAATATTTTACGCCTTTGGTTCCAGCGAAGAAGACCCACTCAACGCTAAGACTGCAATTGAAAGAGGTCAAAAAGGAACAGCAGCAAAAACATATAACATTTCGTTTACCATATTAAGAGATAGACTTAAAAATAAAAATAAGATTAGTCCATTTTCATAGAACTCAATCTCTTGACGTATCTTTTTTTGGACCCCTAAAGGTTGCCTACAGACAAGAATGCAACATGAACATGAAGACACATTTGATGGCGAAAATAACTCCGTATGATGTTGCAGGTTTATTCAACAATATACGCACAAGTTGCAAATATAAGCAAAGGAGAATCTTGATTTTGAGCCACGGGAATATACCTTTTAAACCCAAATGTTTTCACCGAGCAAGTCTTCTTGGTAACATCGTTAGTTGCACAAAATTCAGACCAACCCAATCAAATTGAAGATGATAATGTTGATGATTCTGAACCAGCACAAAATTGTGATGTAACTATGAATGAGAAGCCTGCATCACATCTGCCCAGTCCACTGCTTACGACGCCAGTCCTAGAACTTGAACTTCCTGAGCCTAGACCTAAAACACCTACCCCTAGTCGATCCAATGAGCTAAGGTACGCCACCACAAAATCACCTATTCCAGGACCATATAATCAGGATCTATACGATGAACAAAGATAAACAGCTAGGACCCCAACTACAAGGCCATCTTCTAAACCAGGTCAAAGAAAAAGAAAACAACACTCTACTTTATTGACAGCGATGAAAAGTGTGCTAGAAGAGAAAGAGAATAAAAGGAATGCAAAGAAAAATAAGACTGATAACTAAAACAAAATAAAAACTAAAAAAGCAATCAAAAATCAAAATAATGTAAAAGTAAAATCTTACAAACGAAAAGTTCTACAAGAAATTTCTTCGGAGACTGAATATGAAGATTATATTTTCAATGTCAACATCAATGATGACATGAGTGTGGATGATGAAAATTACAATTGTATTATTTGTGAAGAATTTGGAAGGAACAATGTGATGTGGTGTCGCTATACTTCATTGGACATTGGACTCATGCCATGTGTTCTCGGTGGGATTCTGGAGAAGGGTATATTTATGATTTATGTGTCAAAGACTTACAAGTCATTATCTCTCATAAATATTGTTCCTATTATTAATTGTAAATTCCTATAACCAGCTAAAATTGTGATTATAAACTTTAATTTAGTTACATAAGATTGATCTCTTTATATTTTCTTAATATTTGATTCATTAAAATTGATTGTAAATTCCTATAACCAGCTAAAATTGTGATTATAAACTTTAATTTAGTTACATAAGATTGATCTCTTTATATTTTCTTAATATTTGATTCATTAAAATTGATATTATTCGTTTTATTCATACACACAGGTATGAGCGCCATTTCCCCTTTGCCTGAGCGGTATTTATTTATTTATTTAACGCATTTACAAATATACAGAATAATTTTTTTTTTAAATAACATAAGACAGTTTAAATAATAATACAGTTAAAAGTTACAATAATAATAGTTAAAAGGTAATAATGATACAGAAAAACAGGAGACAGATAAAATAATAATACAGTAGGTACAAATAATAATAGTTTAAGGTAAAATAATAATACAGAAAAATTTATTGTCCATTTCCATTTCGTTGAGATGTAAACAATTGTATCAGCTTTGTCCTATACACAGTTATACTATCAGCAAAAATGTCAGCCGCCTCTGCATGTTCATTCCCTAATGAGTGTAATCTGGGAATTACAGAGTTTACCCGAGGTCAGGGGTAATGGCGCTCAAAAATGTTTTTTTGTTAATGCTTAATTACTAATTATTTAATGAAGAATTCACAAGTTTTGTTTAAAATTATTGTTAAAATATAAAAAATATCATTTTTTACTTAAGTGAACGGCATTTCCCTTCACGACGACTTTACGTGAGAAAAAATACAATCATTTTTTAAGCTGTACGTACCCGGCGTTGCACGGGTTAAGGATTAAGTTAGAAATAAATTTATGAGGGAAACAAAGGTTCCATTGCTTTGCAAAGCCTCTAATTATAACAATGTTTCCATTTAATAAAGGTTGGGATGGAAAGGGTGTCTAGGGAATAAACGTGGCCTATTTTTTCCGTCGGGAATATTAGGTCCTTACATATGAAATTGGCGTTTTGCCGTACTGGCAAATTTGATCTCAAATATCTTTTCTTTGGTTAGGAATTCCAAATCCAAATTTATACAGCTATTTACTCATGTATTTGTGTTTTGAAAATTATAATTCATTTGTTTTTTCCTCAATTGTTTTTTTCTTTGCGTCACTCAGTTTACAAAATGAAAAACTTGAAATATCGCGTTATTTACGAGTACGAGTTCCACCGTGGCACCACTGCTGCAGAAACGGCTCGAAGGATTAATGATGTGTATGGCGACGGTGCCGCAAAAGAAAACACAGTGCGTTTTTGGTTCCAACGTTTTCGTTCTGGAAATTTCGACCTGCAGAACAAGCCCCGTGGACGGCCGGAGACCAAAGTTGATAATGAAGAATTGAAGGCTATTGTGGAAGCGGATCCATCGCAAACCACATCCGAGTTAGCTGCAGGCTGCGGTGTTAGTGATAAAACTGTTTTAATCCACTTGAAGCAAATTGGTAAGGTGAAAAAGCTTGAAAGGTGGGTACCTCACGAATTGAGTGAAGCAAATCAACAAACGCGCGTTGACTGCTGCGTTGCATTACTCAACCGGCACAATAATGAAGGGATTTTAAATCGAATCATTACCTGTGATGAAATGTGGATCCTGTACAATAATCGGAAAGCGCTCATCGCAATGGCTGAACCCTGCGAACCAGCCAAACCATGCCCCAAGCGAAAATTGACTCCAAAAAAGTTTACTTGTGAGCGTTTGGTGGACTAGTGCTGGTGTCGTTCACTACAGCTTTCTTAAATCTGGCCAGACGATTACGGCAGATGTCTATTGTCAGCAACTGCAAACCATGATGGAAAAGCTAGCTGCTAAACAACCGAGGCTGGTTAATCGCTCTAGGCCACTGCTGCTTCATGATAACGCTAGACCACACACTGCACAACAGACGGCTACCAAATTAGAGGAGCTTCAATTGGAATGTCTAAGACATCCACCGTACTCTCCGGACCTTGCCCCAACAGATTACCATTTTTTTCGAAATTTGGATAACTTCTTGCAAAAGAAAAAATTCAACTCCGATGGGGCTGTCCAAACCGTCTTCAAAGATTTTATTGATTCCCGTCCGAATGGTTTTTTTAGTAAAGGGATTGATGAACTACCTATGAGATGGCAAAAGTACATAGATAGCAATGGTACATACTTTGATTAAATAAATATATTATAATAAAAAAAATCGGCTTTATGTTCCTCCCATACTAAACGCCAATTTCATATGTAAAGACCTAATATTTATGCAAAATTTGGGTCCAATTGGCCAAGCGGTGTAGATTTGTACAGAAAATATATCTGGGAGAGGAGACGGGTTAGAAGCGGAAGAGGAAATATCGACTGTACTACCCGAATGGTCCTAAAGCATAAGTATACAAAATTTGTGTCAGATCGGTGAAACGGTACAGATGTACATGGAAAATATATAAGAGGGGGGGGCGACATTTATATAAGAGGCGACATTTTCCCCTATTTTTTTAACCCTTTCCGTCCGCTGACATATTTTCGATGCAAATCTGTACCGTTTGACCGATCGGACTCAAAATTTGGAAACGTATTCTTTAGGACTCGGCGGGTAACATATGCGACATTTCCCCCCTATTCTTTTAATCCTTCCCCGCCCCTGATATATTTTTGATGCAAGTTCGAAACGAAACTTTGTTCACCCTCACAAATTTATCTTAAACTTAATTCTTAACCCGTGCAACGCCGGGTATGAACAGCTAGTTTTTAATATTATTGAAAGATTAGGCAGATACTTCGTGGTGCAACATTATAACTTAAAGTAAGTTTTAGTTTACTTTGAAATACACACACACAATATGAGTTATTAAATTACTACTATAGTTCCGAGAGGAGCAGTCCCTCACATCTTCAGGTATAGAGTTTTTATCTATATTTAAATTAAATTTATTCATATTTAAAATTTACAATTTTATTTATTTAGATGAGAAATATTTCCTTGATGCTTCTTAGAAAGGAGCCGGAATGCTTTTTACTTTCGCAGTATAGTTTTAATTCCTGTTGATATGACACTGTGTTTAACAAACATAAAAAAATAGTATTTATAAAATTTTGATTAAAGAGATGAGTCTATCATTAATTGATACACTCATCCAAATAAACGACAACTTGAATGTCCTTTGCCATTGGCATTGTAACGGACAAGATGAATGATGGCCCTGAAAAGGGCCTTTTCAAAGAAGATGACATTGTCGAGTTCCATGGCTCGCTGCGGTCACCAATCAAGGCGGACCTGTGACGTCATCTTATTCACGGGCGACCGGGCAGGACGCCGGTGCGACATCACCACCCTGAGGACCGTAAAGACGGTGTTTAATTTTTAATAATTTAATTAATAAATTTGTGAACAAATTTATGTATAAAAATTTATAAAAATAAAATGGTTGTGACATGTTTTTAAATTATTACATATTAATGTAAGAACCTAAATATTGCCATATATTTATGTACTTTGTCACATGTTTATTTTTAATAAACTAGAAAATCGCTGTTGCAATAGACCGGGGTGGTGAGTGTAGCCAACTGTATGGCGTAAAGACAGCTTTGAGAAATATTGTTGAATATTTCCGAGTGACGCCTAACTGTATGGCGGAAAGACAGATACAGGAAATATTATTTCCAACGGCTAACTGTATGGCCTGACAGACAGAATTATGAAATATTGTTTAATATTTCAACGTATGTATCCGAGGACAGAGAGTTGGTATGCGAAGGAAAATCGGGATGCAGACCGATTGATTCCGACAAGTCGCGAAGCTTTGTCATGTCGGATCTCGGAGAAATCTACAGATAACTGACAGTGTTTTATAGGCCTAGCGACGGGGCTTATCACTGATAAAGTCCCGGGCGCGACAGCCACCGAAAAGCGGTATTTGTACCAACAAATACGAGAGTTTTCGACCAAAAACTGATTTTCTTATATTTACGAAAAACGGGAGTATTTTCAATGAAATTGGTATCAAACCATAATATTTTTGCTAAACAAAGTCATTTAGACTGAAATCTGAAATAAAATCATGCAAATAAAAAGTAACATTTTTCACATTTTTTACGTAACCGCTATCAGCAGTGATCCGATGACAATAAGGGTCATTTTTCAGTCAAACTTCAAAACTGTCCTACGAACGCTACAGCGGTCGGATCGACTTGAATTTTTTATTGTATTCTTTATGTGACAATCTATCTATTTTACATATTTTTACATACCTACATTGTCAGGGGCGCACCTGAAAAATAAATGAAAATTAATTTTTTGCGACCCACATTGAAATATTTATAAGTGACTGAAATTTTTTTGTATATGACTGAAACTGATATCAAAAGTTACGCCCATGTGGGTTCTTTATAAATTGTGCTGGCAAAAATGTATGAGCCATAGTTTACGATTTTGACAGATTTAATTGTGAAAATTTTCTGAGAAAATACCGCTGCGATCGGTATATATTTTTTAATAATAAATTAACTTCGGTCTTGCGGGTCCAGGCAATTACGTCATACTATAAGCAAGATATAGTACCATGTAAATGACGTAACTAAAACCCCGGTGGGGTGGTGTAAAAATTCTAAAGAAATTTTGAATTCTGTAAATAAAACTTTCCAAGCCGTTTTTTAGACATTCTCGCGTGCGCGAACGCTGAATAAAACTCTCTATGATTGGCTCCCGGAAATAAGCCCGGGGGTATTGTCTTTGTGTATAAATTAAACTTCCGTCGGCGCGGCGTACAGATTCATTCCGTTCTGTGCTTTTTACGCCGTCTGGACCACTTCACCTGACTTTTACTCATCACCTCTGACCTCTGCTCTACCTACTGCTTTTGGATTTGGATTCTCGACTGGACTACTGCAACCGGACAATTCACTTTTTGTGAATTTTAGAACAACCACTGTCAGCGGGTTTACGATTACCGCTGTGCAGTTTTGGTCTGTTCTGTGAGTCGAGTACGGGAGACCTGCGCATCCTTTATTTGCGTATTCTTTACGGAACCGACTTATTATTATTATTAATGTAATTAAGATTCCAAGTATTCTATGTTTACATATGGCAGAACGTAGTTACGAATAATCACTTTTTTTACCAATTTATATTTTGAGTACTTGCATGTGATAAAGTTCTTATCTCAAACTTTATCTGTCTCAACTCTCAGTTTTCTAGTGAGAGAGGCATGATAAAATTAGACCTTAGATAAATGTATATTATGTATAGCATTGAATTGATAACGGCAATGAAATAAATTATTAATTACCTTTACAGTGGTTTTCTTAGTCAATTTTATATTGGAAGTTTTCCAGCTGAGTTCAGCTACGCCGGGAGTAATGAAGTCATCGTTTGCACCGCTTGACTTTGGAAGCTTGTCAGCATTGTCTTCGTACTTTTTTATGCCGAACGAAGAAACTTTATCACAAGCTACGTCCACTATTCCCAGTGAACCAGATCCGAAATCCTCCTTGTAACACTCTTCGAGGGCACTTATATTTGGCATAAAAAATATGACGCACAATATGAAAAAACATTGATTTGTCAAAGACATTTTTCCAAAGTACGTTTACACCACAATGTTTAAAAAAGTATTCACTAAATCTATATAGTACAACTGAATTAATTTATTTGAATCAGAATAATAGTTTATTTTATAATAAATACGTTTATTAATTATTATTATATACTGTGTTGAGACAGGTTTACTTAAATGAAGTGATTATTCCTATGTTTTATTAATGCTACTGTCTCTTATCACGATGTCTTATCTTATAAACCTAAAAATATTATCATTTATTTTTAATTATTGATTTCGTATCCCGAATGTAAATGTCGTGTAAAATATATCCTTTATACATTTAATAAAAGTCTACTGGGAAATAATTATTAAATGACATGAATTTACTACAGGTGACCCCAACATTGAATAAAGTATTAATCATTCAAAATATTACGATGGGCGAAAGAAACAAGCGGATGAGTCAAAAAGGTTTTCAGGAGAGCCAAAACAAAATTTGGGAATTTCGCCTGTTTACGAAATATTTCTTAAAACCTTTGTTATTTTTATTTAATACTAGCTTTTCGTACCCGTATAGGTTAAGTTGAAAAAAAATTGTGGGGGAAACAAATATTCCATTGTTTTGCAAAGCCTCTAATTAAAACAATTTATCCATTTAATCTAGTCTGGGATGGATAGGATGTCTAGGGAAGAAATATGATATTTTTTCCGTCGGGAATACGTATGCAAAATTTGGATCCAATCGATGAAGCGGTGTAGATTTGTATAGAAAATATATCTGGGAGAGGGGATGGGTTAGGTTTATTACCCGAATGGTCCTTAAGAATAAGTTTGCAATTTTTGAGTCCGATCAGTCAAACGGCATCGAAAATATATCATGGAGGAGGGGAAAGGGTAAAAGATTAGGGGGTAAATGTCGCCTTTATTACCCGCTGGGTCCTAAAGAATATTTATCCAAATTTTGAATCCGATCGGTCGAACGGTACAGATTTGCATCAAAAAAATATCAAGGGGAGGGGAAGGTGTAAAAGAATAGGGAAGGAATTGTCACCTATGTTACCCGCAGGGTCCTAAGGAATAAGTTTCCAAATTTTGAGTCAGATCAGTCGAACGATACAGATATGTATCGAAAATATATCAGGGGGAGGGGAAGAGATAAAAGAAGAGGGGGAAATGTCGCCTATGTTATCCCCCAGCTCCTAAAAAATATGTTTCCAAATTTTGAGTCCGATTGGTCAAACAGCACAAATTTGCATCTGAAATATATCAGGAGGAGGGGAAGGTATAGAAAAATACGAGGGAAATGTCACGTATGTTACCCGCCGGGTCCTAAGGAATAAGTTTCTAAATTTTGGGTCCGATCGGTTAAACGGTGCAGATTTTCATCGAAAATATATCACAGGGAGGGGAAGGAGTAAAAGAATAGGGGGAAATGTCGCCTATGTTACCCGCCGAGTCCTAAAGCATAAGTATGAATCGAATCGGACAAACGGTGTAGATTTGTTTAGAGAACAGACAGACAGACATTGAGTTTTATAGGCATACATTAGCACCTGTACGGAGTTTTGTTTTTTGCATAATAACGTTGAACCAAGTTGACTAATTTCGTTGTTTCTTGCCAAATTTTTCAAATAATTAATATCTCCTTGCTAGATATTTATCTAAGGAACAGCTCTGCACCAGAGGCGTGCAGTGAGAACAATAAGCGTGGCTTTTTCCTAAGCATGTAGAGTCGAACTCGGTTATAACGAGCGCGACGGGACCGATTAAATTTGCTCCTTATAGCCGGGACTCCTTACATCCGGGATAGGTAAATTTCGTGCGTAGTTTTTTAAACTAATAATCCGAATATGATAGAATATCTTAGATTTAATAAACTCGTATAGCATTACCTTCATTTAATGTCATTGTAAATAATACAATATAATGTCATATTGTAAAAGAGTCCTGTCTCATTAGCGTTTTTGATAACTTCGTCATTGAAACTCTGCCTCGATTCTGACCAAACGCTTTCAATCACTTGCTATTACAGAATCGGTAGATTAGTACCAAATGATTGGAGCTGCTTCTCAATTAACTTTTGCATAAACAAAAATATGGCGATTTTTAAAATAATCCAGCAATCCGTTGCTACATTTAAAGTCATCTCTTCCAAATTGTTTTGCGAATTTTTTCGCTTGCGCCTTAAGTATTGACCAGTCGGCGTCGATGGAAAATCTAGCGGATCTTTGGGTACAGACCATTTTAACAACGCTTCGTCAACGTTACTAAGTTCGCACTTCCTCAATTTATTGTTTGTGTGATGTTATTTTCAAGAACAGCCAAAAAAACGTACTTATTTTTGCAGAGCAATGAAACTGTAGAAGACGATAGTGAAAACTTTTTACAGACTTCGTTCTATTTCACGGATAATTTCAACTTTTTTGCGAACCGAGAGACTTTGGTTTGTTAGTGGACATGTTTCCGGTAGAACAATTCGCGATTAACTGATTAGGTTTGTAAATGCTAATACAGTAAACTGCATTAAACAAACTCAAACATTTTGGAAACCCCCAATAATCAGAGTTATCTGACCGACTAACTGAGAGTTATCGTCGGCATTCCTTATCAATTGTTTGGCCTGACATTTTCGGACACACATGTCAAAAATAAATAAATAAAATAAATTCACAAATTCCTAGCACAATAATTGACATATTTTTCAGATTTTAATATTGCATCATATTCTGCCAGATAAAAATATTGAATTACGACTTTATTCCAAAATATATTTTTGAATAAAAACGGCATGGAAAAACATTTTATTCAACAGTAGATTTCATAGTAAAAATAATATATTAACGCGCAAAAATCAATTAAATATAACCACCGACACAATAGTAGCAACATCGAGTACAAAGCGCATCACAAGGAGCCAGACAAACGCCATTAAGGCCAACAACGGCCGGGAACACCCAATATTTAATACGAAATTCCCAAAAACCATTAAGGCCAATAATGACCAAAGTACCCAAATTTAGATTTTGACTTGCCAGACCTCACTTGGTAATAAGCTTCCGATACAAACGGACGTGCTCGCACTGCCCCTCGTGACGGAAATTTATTAACAAGACACCCTAAAGATGCCTGTTGTGATTCAGGCGAAACGTCGGTTAACGAATGGTCCTTCTGAGGATCAGATTTTGACGCGGGTTACCCCCAAAGAAATTAATACTAACATTTCTAACACCCGTGAAAACCTTCATTATGACATATATATATATATATATAATAATTTATATATATATATATGATATATATATATGTAGATATATATATATATATATTTAATGTGTATGTATGTAGTATATCATTATATTTTATTTTTTATTTATTTATTTCAAAAAATCCTTGTTTAAAATATAAAGGTACTTAATAATAATTAAACAATAAAAATATAAGATTAGATTACACAATTTTTTTTGTTAGATTTGTGGATTATGCCCATCTACTAGGCTACGCCTGTCCCAGAGTGGCGTTATAGAACACAATTATAATATTTTTTTGAATTCGTCAATAATATTTGTTTTCATAAGGTAATAATTATGTATCTACAAAGTATCAAGTGCAATGTTAGTGATGGGTTGAGTGAGTCATAAGTCCAAGTGTAAATATGTGTAGAATATTGTTTAATGTAAAAAGGGTTAAAGCTTTGTTTAAGATTATTCTTTATTTTCCTTAATTAATTTATTGATTTATATAGGTATATATTTTTATTTATAGACATTATTATGCATATATATATATATGCATATATACAGACAGTAAGTAAATTTTCAGTTGCTGTTCTACCTTTAGAGGTAAGCCAGTTGTATGCTAAAGCTTTTATTTTATTAATTCAGTATATTCTGATTGTCGGGAAGTCTGTTTTAAATATGTTAAATATTTTAGGCCCTATGTATGAGTAATTTTTCTGTCCATGTGTTGTCTAAGTTTTTGGTATTTCGTCAAGGTTTCGTAATGCTCTAGTATTATGTGAATGCGAGTTACTGGTTGCTATTAGATGGTTTGTGTTTTTGATGTAGAAGATGAGGGTAGACTTAACGAACAGCTGTCTAACGTCCAGTAAATTAAATTCTCTGAATAGTCTGTCTGATTGGTATATAAATGGTTTCTTATTAATGACTCGGAGCAAGATTTTTTTGTGCCGTTATAGCTGGTTTTAATGTGGTTTTGTAAGTACCTCCCCAACTTGGAATCGCATAGTTCAAAAATGACTGGGCAAGAGCATAATAGATAGTTTTGAGTTGCTGTTTATTAAAAATATTACGTATGGATTTAAATAGATAAATGAGTTTTAGAAGTTTTCCCGATAATAGTTCAATGTGAAGTTTCCAGTTTAGGTGCCTGTCTATTATGATTCCCAAGTATTTCACACTATCTGCATTTTCCAAGGGGGTGCAACCACAGTTTTGGTGTTGGCAATCATGCATAGTCAATTTTAAATCGCTAGATGGCTGCCCTCTTTTATCTATGCTGAATGTCAAATACTTAGTTTTTTTGAGATTGACTGTTATCAAATTATTTTCCAGCCAGTGTTTTACTATGTTGCAACCCAGTTCAGCTGCTTTGAAAACAAGATCCCATATTGAAGCGTGAAACAGGAGTATTGTATCGTCTGCAAAAGTAACTATTCCCCCCCCCCCGTTGTTAGCTTACATAAATCGTTTATGTATCATCATCATTCTCGGCACTACAACCCTTGGTGGGTCTTGGCCTCCTCAATAATTTTCCTCCACTCATCTCGGTCCAGTGCCAGCTCTCTCCAGTTTGGAAGCTCTAAGGCAGAGATATCTTTGAGGGCGTTGTCACTCCATCTTAATTTAGGCCTTCCTAAGCTCCTTCGCCCTATTGGCCTTGAGTTCAGCAGGGACTTTGTTGCTTGATGCTCGGACATTCTCTCCACATGACCCAGTAACCGAAGTCTTTCCAGTTTTGTAAATTTTGTGACGTTTGGCTCCTTAAATAGAGTATAGAGCTCATTGTTGTAACGTCTGCGCCAAAGTCCATTTTCTAGAACCGGTCCGAAGATACGCCTCAAAATTTTCCTTTCAAAAACGTCCAGTGCTCGCACAATCCTCTTAGTTAGTACCCACGTCTCAGCTGCGTACGTGAGCACTGGCCTAGTAAGCGTTTTGTACACTAATATCTTGGTGTTTCTGGACAGCAGTCTGGATTTTACCTGCTTTTGTAGGCGGAAAAAACAGAGATTTGCGCTCACTATGCGCTTCTGGATCTCCTCTGTAGTATTATTAAATCGTTTATGTATAGGAGGAATAAAACAGGTCCTAGTGTACTTCCTTGAGAGACTCCGTATTTGATGTAATGTTCGTCACTTTTAGTTTTGTCAAGTTGTGTAAATTGTGTTCTGTCTGTAAAGTAAGTTTTGAACCAGTTGTAACTTGCTTCCGAAAGTCCAGTCTGTTTTAGTTTGTGAAGCATTTTTTCATGTGAAACTGTGTCAAAAGCTTTCGTCAAGTCTAGTGCTTTTGCTATACTTTTTTATTATTGTCAAGTTTGTCAGAAATATAACCAATAACTTCCTGTATTGCTTCTTGTGTACCCCGATTTTTTCTAAACCCAAACTGGTTGTTGGCTAAAATTTGATGTTTTTCTAAAAAGTTGGTGAATTGATTATTATATTATACATATTTCTCTAGCAGCTTAGATAGTAAATTTAGGATGGATATAGGTGGGTAGTTATTTGGATCGTCTTTATTGCTTTGTGTATAGGTGGGATTTTAGCCGTTTTTAGTTGGGACGGGAAAATACCTTTTGTGATGCATAAATTAAATATATGAACTATAAGTTTTAGTAATATCTCTTTGAACGATTTAATTACTCTAGCGGATATTCCGTCCGGGCCTGGAGAGCAGTCTATGTTTAGGTCATCTACTATTTTTTCCACATCTTTGTAACAGATAGAGGAGATCTCAAATTTGGGGAGATGGGATCCGTCAGTTTTTATATTATCATAGTGTGACTGCTGTTTAGATTTATTTAGTGATTTGCCCGCTAGTGTTTCACCAATTGTGGAGAAATGTAGGTTTAGTTTATCTGCTATTTCTTTTTTATCGGTGATGGTAGTGTTGTTGTGTACCAAAGTATTAATGTTACTTTTTTTATGTTTTTCAATACCATTTAATTCTTTTACGATATTCCACATGTTTTTAGTATTATTGTTTTGTTCGATTTTTTGTTTGTAGTGTTGTTCTTTCCTTTTTTTATTATGTTGTTACATATATTACGGTATCTTTTATAATACTGATATAGTGAATGGTTGAATGGGTGTTTTTTTACTTGCTGATGAAGTTGGTCACGTTTGTGAGTGCATTTTATTATATTCGATGTTATCCAGGGTTTTATACATTTATTTCTTTTTCTAACATAAAAGGTAGTATTTTTTTCAATATGTTAATTAAGAGTTTATTAAAGCTCTAGAAAGTTCTAGAAGATTTCTATAAGGTTCCAAACAAAGTGGCGAAGTGTGTTGATGACTGTAGAAGGTTCCAGAATATTCGATTCGATAAAGTTTGATAAAGTTCTAAAATATTAAAGTTCTAAATTATGGTCCCGAGCGAAGCCGGGCCAATCAGCTAGTGATATTTATAAAATGATCATGCATTATAATATACGAATGAAACAATAAATAAAATTTAACTACGTTCATTTCGTTCGACTGTATTGCAGTATCCAGTCAATAGAAATAAGCTGCTGTTATCACTGGACTGACCGCAGCCCAGCAGATTGCCTAACCATTAACCAAGTTCTTTTACAAAAGTTCGATATTCCGCAATCTGTGTATTCAAATGTAACATGCAACACCTAAACATTTTTTAATGTCTCGTAACATGTCCTAAGATTTCAGATTTATAATATTTTAAATATATTTATATCTCATAATTTATCCGAACGGAAATATTTTCATTTAAACTTGTTATAATATAAATATCACCACGGCAAAACTGCAGTAATTCTGTTCATCCAATAGTGTCAATGGACTTCAAACAATATTCAAAAGCAAAACTACAATCAATATTAACCAGATTTATCAATAACCGACTCACCATTTCGAGAAATCAATCTCTTTATTTGCAGTCTTGGTAATGTAACAGGATTCGAAGCAGTGGTGGATTGGTTAAACCTTGGAAGAGCACTAGTCAATGCGTTCCCTGTAAAAAGTTTGCCCTTCAAAAAATAAGCGAACGTAAGAAAAATTGAAAACAATAAAGTAAAACCAGCAATTGATATAGCAATAATGGGAATTAATTTCCATGGATCTGAAGATTGCGTTAAACTGGGTAGGACAGTGGTACTTGTTGATAACTCAGAATCGGTAGGAGACGAAGATATAGAGACATCAGTTGTTGTAAATATAGTTGCTGGAGAAGAAGACATCGAGTTATCTGTAGTTGTAACTATGGCTGTTGGAATAGTAGAATCAGTTATTGTGATGTGGAGATGTGTTGAAGTGCTCTGGTCCTCAGTTGTAGTTGAAGATGTAGTAGAAGTGCTCAGGACTTCAGTTGTTGAGACTGTAGATGTCTGTGTTAAAGTGCTAGGGTCCTCAGTTGAAGTGAAAGATGGCGTTGAGGTGCGTTATTTTAACCGGTTACACATTAGTCGTTATTTGAAATTAGCATTTGATTGCAATTGTATTGAGATTTAAACTGTTGTCAAGTACCGATGGTTGCCCGTAGAAATGCAAAAATATGTTATCAAGTAAAGGTTATTTTATAACCAATCAATATAGCGATTTAATATTTTTTAAAAGTGCAAAAAGGAAGGTCGAGTCGCCCGCAGTGAGTAGATTTTGTCTTGGTGTGTACTGGGACCGAAGACGATCAATCATGAATTGGGGAAAGTGCTTTCACACAAACGATTACGCAGAGAATATTAAGACTAAGCTTAAACTCGAGGCGCACAGTTTAGACCCGCGCTGTGCAAGCGGGTTTCCTGCCAAGCATCGGACCCTCCCGAAATTCCAACCTTAAAAATTGTATATATAACGTATTCCTATGCCTCGCTTCGCTTTTTCGACAAGTCTATAACAGTGGCATCTGTGAATTCTTGAATGCAGCGTTTGAATTTTAGTTTTACGAAGCGTTCAAAGATGCCAGTAAATTAGATTTTTCAGTCAACGATTAGTTTAGAATAGAAGACAATTATTTTATTTACATTAGCTTGTTTCGCTGACGGGTAGCTGCATTTATTTTTGTTTACAAAATAACACTTCTTTACAATATTCGTTGACTCTTTTACTGGAATATTAAATTTCCATTAAATTATCACAAGCGGCCCTCCTAGCCCCGTGGGCACGACACAGGCTTCTCACACTGGGGGTTCCGGGTTCGATTCCCGGTTAGGTCACAATACATTTATTCGATTTACTTAAGCTAGGGCGTTTTTGTAATGTAACGACTTTAGTAATTGGGCGTATTGGCCTGCTCAAAAATGAAAAAGAAAATAAAAATTATTAGTATAATAATTTTGCATGAGATCTGTTTTGAATTAGGTAGTGGCAAGCACACCCGTTCACTTTAGAAGTCGAGATCCAATCCTTGGATCAGATCTATTTTGCTGGCAAAAGTTTTTTGCGATTTAAATATTGACCGTTTCCCGAAAGCCGAGAAAACTATTTTATTTTATATTCCAGTATTATTTACAAAATTACAAAAATTAAGTGATTTTATAAAAATTCATTTGGTTTGGAAATAATTGATTTATACTTTGTGTATTTTCAGATAATTAGGGCATCAGCTTCGTACTTTACATTACTGCAAACTGTCAATGGTAAGCGGAAGATTTGAAGTGCTCCAACATTCATGAGAAACCTTATTAACCATTATTATGAATTATGTCAAAATTATAATTACTTATCTCACTAATTACTTGTTACATCTTATATTTTGCTTAATATTTTTGACATTTGTATGTGCACTGATGCGACATAATAAATTATAAATTCACATAAATTGTAGTTTGCATTTTTTGTTGGTGTCATGTCCAGGGCCCGATTTAGACTTGATAAGGCCCTAAGCTACTCGAGCATATCTCTCTTCTGTAATTGGGCCTTTTGGCCTCTTGATGCGTAAGTGTTTAAAAAAAGTTAAAAAATACACCGTCGGCTTTGCCCGACGCCTGAATCTAACAATTTTTTTGGACCACCTTCAAACAATTTGCCTAGCAGCTCAGTGCCCTATCAGCATTTAGAGATGTACGAGTTTGTAAACAACCGCATCCATATTATGTTATGTGATGGTTGCATCGAAGGGAGACATTCAAAATAAATAATTATCATGATTGTTCTTCAACCCCTAGTGGTACTTGTTTAAGAATTTTTCTTAATTGATCTCTTTTATACGCCCCAATTTCTCCAGTCCTGGATTTATAAAGATATAGTTGCTCCATCTTAATTTTGGGTTTCCGAACTAATGAGACTTTTTCATTCTTTTCAGCCATGTCTTTGGCGATTGGCTGGTCTGTCAGCCCATTCCCATAGCAAAACTTTAATTGTTATGCCATAGAAAAACAATTGAAGTTTTCCTAATATAATAAACGTTGAGACGCTTATATCATTACATAAGATATAGAGAAGATGAAGTAGATATAACAAATAGAGCGATATGAAGTAGATGCAAATTGCAAAAAAAAAATTTGTACAAAAAAATTTTATAGCCCAATTCATCGTCGTTAAAATTGAGAGCTATAAAATATCACCGGCTACATTTTTTTTACATATAATCAGAAATCGTCATCAAAATAATTAAATTTTTAATAATTATTTCATTATTAGTCGTGATACTTTTGCATCTTGCTGGATTTTTGTAACAATTGATTGGGTGATATGACGCGCATGATAATAGTCAGCCAAATTTTTAAAATCATGCAAACATACAATTCGTCATAAAAACACACAAAAGTATAAATTAAAAAAATACATATATTTTTGGCTAATATTTATTCAAATAAATCGCATTTAACAAACAAAATGTAACTTAAGAATAACAGACATAACTAGAAATGTGAGAGTGTAAATATCACTATGTATATGTATGATACATAAATATAAAGGTAAATGGGAAAATAGAAAAAAATTAAAAACACTCGAAATTCTGCGTCAAATATAAAAAATAGTCCAAGAATCTTGGAACCCAACCCTTTCGGTATTGAAGAAATAAATTAAATACGCTAAAATGGGAATCAAACACAAAACAGTAACAACGACGGCGATTATACCACCAACTGAAATATGATTAACACTTCCATGATCGAATACAGGTGAAGATGAAAGATGTGGATACGTAGACTCTGAATGCAAAGATGTTGTAAGTGTGTGGCTTTCAGATGCTGTTGATGTAGATTGTGGTTTAGTAGTCGAGCTGCTGAGTGAGGATGGAGTTTGTGTGACGACAGGTCTCGACGATGTGTATCTTTTTGATGATGTTTTAGTAACAGGCGTCATCCTAGTAGTACTGCTTTCACTCAATGATGGTGTGACGGCAGGTGTCGACGATGTGTCACTTTTTGTTGATGTTTTAGTGACAGGCATCATCGTGGTAGTATTGCTTTTACTCGATGATGGTGTGACGTCAGATATCGACGATGTTTCACTTTTTGTTGATATTTTAGTGACAGGCGTCATCCTGGTAGTACTGCTTTCACTCAATGATGGTGTGACGACAGGTGTCGACGATGTGTCACTTTTTGTTGATGTTTTAGTAACGGGCGTCATCCTGGTAGTATTACTTTCACTCAATGATGTTGTGATGACAGGTGTTGACGATGTGTCACTTTTTGTTGATGTTTTAGTGACAGGCGTCATCCTGGTAGTATTACTTTCACTCAATGATGGTGTGACGACAGGTGTTGACGATGTGTCACTTTTTGTTGATGTTTCAGTAACAGGCGTCATCCTGGTAGTATTACTTTCACTCAATGATGGTGTGACGACAGGTGTCGACGATGTGTCACTTTTTGTTGATGTTTCAGTAACAGGCGTCATCCTGGTAGTATTACTTTCACTCAATGATGATGTGACGACAGGTGTCGACGATGTGTCACTTTTTGTTGATGTTTTAGTGACAGGCGTCATCCTGGTAGTATTACTTTCACTCAATGATGGTGTGACGACAGGTGTCGACGATGTGTCACTTTTTGTTGATGTTTCAGTGACAGGCGTAATCCTGGTAGTATTACTTTCACTCAATGATGTTGTGACCTCAGGTGTCGACGATGTGTCACTTTTTGTTGATGTTTCAGTGACAGGCGTCATCCTGGTAGTATTACTTTCACTCAATGATGGTGTGACGTCAGGTGTCGACGATGTGTCACTTTTTGTTGATGTTTTAGAGACAGGCATCATCGTGGTAGTACTGCTTTCACTCAATGATGGTGTGACGTCAGGTGTCGACGATGTGTCACTTTTTGTTGATGTTTTAGTGACAGGCGTCATCCTGGTAGTATTACTTTCACTCAATGATGTTGTGACGACAGGTGTCGACGATGTGTCACTTTTTGTTGATGTTTCAGTGACAGGTGTCATCCTGGTAGTATTACTTTCACTCAATGATGGTGTGACGTCAGGTGTCGACGATGTGTCACTTTTTGTTGATGTTTTAGTGACAGGCGTCATCCTGGTAGTATTACTTTCACTCAATGATGTTGTGACCTCAGGTGTCGACGATGTGTCACTTTTTGTTGATGTTTCAGTGACAGGCGTCATCCTGGTAGTATTACTTTCACTCAATGATGTTGTGACCTCAGGTGTCGACGATGTGTCACTTTTTGTTGATGTTTTAGAGACAGGCATCATCGTGGTAGTACTGCTTTCACTCAATGATGGTGTGACGTCAGGTGTCGACGATGTGTCACTTTTTGTTGACGTTTTAGAGACAGGCATCATCGTGGTAGTACTGCTTTCACTCAATGATGGTGTGACGTCAGATGTCGACGATGTGTCACTTTTTGTTGATGTTTTAGTGACAGGCGTCATCCTGGTAGTACTGCTTTCACTCAATGATGGTGTGACGACAGTTGTCGACGATGTGTCTTTTTTTATTGATGGTATCCAAGGAGAAGCAGATGTGTGAAATGACGTTGATGGAAGATGAGGATACGTAGACTCAGAAGATAAAGACGTTGTAAGTGTGTGGCTTTCAGATGCTGGTGATGTAGATTGTGGTTTAGTAACAGGTTTCGAGCTGCTGCGTAACGATGGAGTTTGTGTAATGACAGGTGTCGGCGATGTGTCTCTTTTGGATGACGTTTTAGTGACGGGTGTCATCATTGTAGTTCTACTTTCAGTCAACGTTGGTGCGACAACAGGTGTCGACGATGTGTCTCTTTTTGTTGACGTTTTAATAACGGGCGTCATCGTTACATTACTATTTAGAGTAAATGCTGGTATGACGACACGTGTCGACGATGTGTTTCTTTTTAGTGATGTTTTCGTGATGGGCGTCATCGTTGTAGTAGTAATTTCAAATGGCGGCTGACGTTTTTTCTGAAAAAAAAAATCTTTTAAACTGAAAATCTTAGTATCTACATATATTTTATTTATCTGCTTGACTTAAAAATTGTCTTGTCTTAATGAATTATTAATCATTATCAGACTTTGGCTTATCACATATTGTGGCACAATAATTAATAAAATCAATAATAATCTTTAACTGTAAATAGTTTCGGGTATTTTATACGAACCGTACGTTTTTCCGAGAAGCGATTCTCGACGTTTCATTGAATAAGCATTCAACGAAACGTCGAAAATTCTTTCGCTTCTCGGAAAAACGTACGGTTTATATAAAATATCCGCAACTATTTACAGTTTAATATGTCTGACGACCGTAATAACAACCATAACTCTTTAATAAATAATAATCTATTAGTATCAATCTTTGTTTATATTTTAAATAGACGAACACACACGGAATACATGTCATATTAATTTTTTTACTATTTTTAAACTAAACTAAACACTTTTACTATGAAAATATGACTTTGTTGCTGGTCTACTGGAATAGGGCTTGAAGCACCGACCAATGGATCACACTATTTGTTTTAACCACAAGATCAAAAGCACGCCTATTGCCAATACTATTTTAAAAATTTGTAGAAATCAGTTAGTTTCATGCAAACCCAAATGTTAAAATATATTTTATAATTACTATTCAGACTTTTAATATTATAATAGACTTAGTTCTTATCATAATTAAGTGTATGTACTGATAAATAATTTATTTCTTTTGAATTGTGTTTTTACTTTTTTTTTCAATAAAATACAGTTATATATAAATAATTTTCGAATCTCGATAAAATTGACATAGTGCTCTAGGATCGCACTCTAAAAGTTAAGGTCCAGTAATACAGACATTAGTTTTTGGCCAAAATTTTTTTCTCACTCGGAAAATAAAAGTGTGGACTCTTTTCCTCCATCAACAATAAAATTCTACGATATACATCAATATCGTAAGCGCCCATTTTTTGACCGAAAATGTATTTTTTACTTTTAAGTAAATATTAAATTGAAAGCACGTTTTTTTTAAATTTCATGCAATATAATTTTTTTACTTTTTAGTCTTAACGAATTTTGTAATCATTAATATTAATTAAACAACTTTGTATAAACCACTTAACTAGTAACTCTACGTCTACGATACCACTGTATCTTCATCAGGACAGACGCAAACTAACTATTCATTGCTTATTCTAGCAAAAAAATCAATTTTTGAACGGGGGCATGGCTACAGTTATGGTGGGGGTAATTGAGAAGTGGACGCCGAAATAATTTCAATTGATTTGTTAGCTATAATAAGTGATGGATAGTTAGTTTGCGTCCATCCTGATTAAGATATAGTGATATCGAAACCGGTAGATGTAGAGTAACTAATTGAGTGGTTAATACAAAATTTTTTAATTAAAATTAATAATTATGTCCACCCACAAAGTTAACGCTATAAACATCAAAAATATATGTACTTGTAATCGATTTTGGGCTCACTGCTTTTCGCGCTTGAAGCAGTATAGTACACTTGTAAATTTTTTGTTTTGGAATTGCAAAAATGATAGACCTAAAGGTCTTTCAGTGGACCTTACCCTTAAGAGTGCGATTCGAGAGCACTATGTCCATTTTATCGAGTCTCAGGCCCTATCTTACTTAGATGATTTAAAGGTTAAGGTACGCCTTAAAAGTGTAATTTTCAGTACAAATTAGGGGTTGAGTGAAACAATTTTTCGCGAAAATTATTATTTTTATTTTATAATCCTTTATATTAACTTCACCGCCGGAAAAATCTTGGAATTGACTGAATGTCGATGACAGTGCATTCTTTTTTTACTACGTTTATATTTTCATACATGTAAATACATACATAAAACTACATAAACTCAAATTTATATCAGGTGTTTGGATAAGTACCTACTTTCTGGCACTATTGTAAAATTATTTAAATCACGGACAATTTAGAATTTTTTATTAATTGCTACAAACAAAGCTGGTTGATATTCTGTAAAATGACAACCAACGAAATGGAAAACGAGACCTCGCATGTAAAGAATTTTAAATGAAAACTAATGGGTAAATTTTATTAATACATTTAAATACAGGTGGTTAAATCTAAATACAATATTTTTATGACTACGATCGCCAACAACATCGCTAACGTACAATAACAAATTAGCACTAGAAGAAAAATTCAATTAATGTTCGATACTAACCTTCAAATATTCCATATTATGTGTGTCAGGAATTCGGCGTTCTTTTTGCGTATTACCCTCAGGTGACATATTTATTTTACATCCCATGACGTCATAATGAGAGTTTCCGATCAAAAGACAAAAACATAACAAAAAAACATAATTTATAATCATGTTTAAATTTTATTTTGACATTTTTTTACTCTTAAACTAAGGTCGCACTTAGATGGCATCTGTAAAAGTAATTTTTGTGGAACTCTGGAAATATAAGGGACGATTTGCGTGCCCATTTTGTACTTTTAGTTAAATCAACAATGAACTTCAAATTCTTGATGATTTTACGTAAAAGATTTTTAGTAATTCAATTGTCAACCGTATTCCTAAATTAAATATTCTGAAATCTGAAAAGTAATTATTAAAAAATATATCTATCAGTCAAGAACTAGTAGTTACCATAATTTAAAAAAAAATTCGTTTTAATCGTAGATGATTTACGGATATGTATTAGGTGTATATTTAAGATTTAAGGCATTTTTTTGGGCAATCAAAAATTAACATTTTTATTTATATAAATAAATAGGAGGTATATAAAAACAAAGTACCTATACAAAAACATCGTCGTATTTGAATGCAACTTGTGCCAAAATTTCAAAACGATCGGTGAAGAACTTTCAGAGATTAACGATTTTGTACAAACGAACACTTACATTTTTATTTATATAGATAATGGGGAACACTATTGAATAATTTGTTGTATTTTTTTATCGTGCCCTCGTGTCCTTCTAATTAAAAAAACGGACTCATCTCAAAAGTTTATGTAAATTTCACTTTATAAAATATGACATATAAAATATTAAAAAATCCTTATCTTGGAACACTTATTTTTGCTTCGCATCTTTTCTTTTTTTTTTTTTATATACCCTATGTATTTTAAATACAAATTATAAAAATATATATATTTATAACAGTTCGGAGAATATTTTTTCTTCTGTATGAAGGCTTGAACTTTGTGGTGACATTATTATTAAAATAAAACACAAATCACTTTGTTTTCATCACTTTATTAGATTAAACAATCTACATGTTTCGAGAACAATGTTCTCTCCTTCAGGATTATTGTTTACATTTAATCAGAATACGTCAAAATAATTAAAATTTTAATAATTATTTCATTAAGTCGTGGTACTTTTGCATCTTGCTGGATTTTTGTGACAATTGTTTGGGTGATATTAAGTCGTCATAAAAACACATAAAAGAATAAATTTAAAAATATACATATATATATATATTTGCCAACATTTATTCAAATAAATCGCATTTAACAAACAAAACGTAATTTTAAAATAACAAACATAAATAGAAATGTGAGAGTGTAAATATCACTATTTGTGTGTATGATACATAAATTTAAAAGTGAATGGGAAAATAGAAAAAAATTAAAAACACTCGAAATTCTACGTCCAATATAAAAAATAGTCCAAGAATCTTGAAACCCAACCCTTTCGGTATTGAAGAAATAAATTAAATATGCTAAAATGGGAATCAAACCCAAAACAGTAACCATCATACCACAAACTGAAATATGATTAACACTTCCATGATCGAATACAGGTGAAGATGATGTCCAAGGAAAAACAGAAGTGTGAAATGACGTTGATGGAAGTGTGTGTTTTAAGTGTGTAAGGCTTTCAGATGCTATTGATGTAGATTGTGGTTTAGTAGTCGAGCTGCTGATGGGGTTTGAGTTGAGAGGATGGAGTTTCTGTAAAGACAAGTGACGACCTCAGCGACGAAGTAGTGACGGGAGTCATCGTTGTAGTAGTACTTTCAGTCAATGTTGGTAGAACGACAGGTTTTGACGATGTGTCACTTTTTGTTGACGTTTTGTGACGGGTATCATTGTTGTAGTACTGTTTTCCACACACCGGTTACTAAAACGTTAACAAAAAGTGACACACCGTCCACACCTGTCGTCACACCAACATTGAGTGAAAGCAGTACTACCACGATGATACCCGTCACTAAAATCCTCTGTGGTCTTTTTTGTCCGCAAGTAATTGTATTTCCTGGGCCTTCTTCTGCCGCCAGCTATTTTGGAGTTCCCGCACACGTCTTTGCATGTCTGCCTTCTTAACTCTATGTATATACTTTGAAGGTCTTTTGACTTGAGATTTTGCAGGCATCGAGCAAATGCTTTTCTTTTTTCATTTATAACCAATGATACTTCGTCATCACAGTCTTGGAACCAGTTTGGCTGCTTCGTTGACACCGATCAGCAGACTTCACTTGAGGCATTGTACAGGGCTATGTTGAGACTTTCGCAGTGACCATCGAAGTTTACTTTGTCTGCAATAGCAGTGACAAGCTGCTCACGCGTTTCGAGTTTCTTTAGTCTGGATGTATCGATTCTTTTTACCTTCGAGTTAGTCGTGCGCTTCTTAAGCTCGATCTTCAAGGCTACTTTTGCAACAACCAATCGATGATCAGTCCAACAGTCAGCACCTCGCATAACTCTCGTTATCTTAATGTCCCTGCTATTACATTGTCGTGTATTACATAGTCGATCATGTGCCAGTGTTTGGATCGTGGATGTTGCCGAATGGTTTTATATTTATCTTTAAGCTGGAATAATGTACTGGTTATAACTAGTATATGTTCCGTACACTTAGTGAGCAATAGAACTCCATTTGAATTGACATTGCCCACACCATGTTTCCCTAGTACATCTTTCCAGATCTCATGATCGTTGCCCACACGTGCATTAAAATCACCACATATAATCAGATTGTCAGTCTTCTTAGCTGATGATATGACTCTGTCCAGGGCAGCGTAGAAGCTGTTTTTTTCGTGTCTGTAGCCATCAGGGTACCAGCATATGCGCCGATTAATATCAAGTTTTTCTTTTTAGTAATTGGTAGATTCAATGTCATTAGGCGTTCCGAATGTCCCACGGGAAGTTGTGCAAGTTTGTGGATTAACGTGTCCTCACTGCGAAACCTACTCAGTGAATGCGAGCCTCTTTAGAATATTTACCTTTCCAAAAGAAAGTGTATTCACTAGCCGATTCGACAATTTGTCCTTCTCCAGCAAAACGGGTTTCTGATAATGCGGCAATATCAATCTATTTGTATTTTGCTAATTCCTCTGCTACGGGTGCGTTTCTACGCTCTAGTCGTTCACTCCATTCACGGTCCATTAATGTTCTGACATTTCATGTAGCAAGCATTATTCTTTTAAGCTTTTGTTTAGGTAACGGATTTTTTCTTTTGTTTTTGTCACCGCTTGCAAGGGCAATCCCCTAGGCGTGGTCACCTAGGCAGATATAATGAGGACGAGTTATTTTTAGGCCACCTTTTCTAGCCCCTCCCCTGGTTCGAGAGGGAGCAGAATGATTCCTGAATAGGACTGCTCCGTCACCCATGTCACTACCGAATCCTAGCGTTGTCTCTCTGTTCCGCAAGGAAGACGATCATCGTGCACAGGCCGCTCAACATGTAAGAAGCCAGCTAGGAGCTCTCAGCTCGTCAGGCCTGCCCCCATCGCCAGCAATCTCATCGCTGCAAGACTTTAGTTAGGAGACAAAGCTGTTCATATGACATAGTTTGGAGTGAGAAAGATGTTGCACACCATCAGACTCACCAGCCACTCCGCCGCACATGGGTCCGGTGGCACACCGAGGCGAGACGATCGGTGGAGTGCCGCCAAAGGGGCTGGTTACCGCAATCTTGGCACAGGAAAGTCTATGGGAAGGATAGGATTAGAAAAGGAAGCCCTCCTCCTTTATCCGGGCTTGGGACCGGCACCGGCATTCGATTAAAGGCGTTCATCTAGCTTCGGTGGCGGAGTTAAGGGAAAGCAGTACTACCACGATAATGCACGTCACAAAAACATCAACAAAAAGTGACACATCGCCGACACCTGTCATCATACCAATATTGACTGAAAGTACCACTACAACGATGACGCCCGTCAATAAAAAGTCAACAAAAAGTGACACATCGTCGACACCTGCCTTCATACCAATATTGACTGAAAGTAATACTACAACGATGACGCCCGTCACTAAAACGTCAACAAAAAGTGACACATCGACGACACCTGTCATCATACCAACATTGAATGAAAGCATTGCTACCACGATGATGCCCGTCATTAAAACGTCAACAAAAAGAGACCCATCGTCTACGCCTCTCTTCACACCAATATTGACTGAAAGTAGTTCTGTCACGATTGCGCTCGTCACTAAAAGGTCAACAAAAAGAGACACATCGTCGACACTTGTCGTCACACCAACATTGAGTGAAAGCAGTACTACCACGATGATGCCCGTCACTAAAACACCAACAAAAAGTGACACACCGTCGACATCTGTCGTCACAACATCATTGAGTGAAACAGTACTACAACGATGATGCCCGTCACTAAAACATCAACAAAAGTGACACACTGTCGACACCTGTCATCACACCAACATTGACTGAAAGTACTACTTCAACGATGATGACCGTCACTAAAAGGTCAACAAAAATAGACACATCATTGATGTGTCACGTTTTGGTGATATTTTAGTGACGGGCATCATCGTGGTAGTACTGCTTTCAGTCAATGTTGGTGTAATGACAGGTGTCGACGATGTGTCACTTTTGTTGACGTTTTAGTGATGGGCGTCGTCGTTGTAGTTCTACTTTTAGTCAACGTTGTTGCGACAACAGGTGTCGAAGACGTGTCACTTTTTGTTGATGTTTTAGTGATGGGCATCATCGTGGTAGTACTGCTTTCACTCAATGTTGGTGTGACGACAGGTGTCGACAATGTGTCTCTTTTTATTGACATTTTAGTGGCGAGCGCAATCGTGACAGAACTTCTTTCAGTCAATATTGGTGTGAAGAGAGGTGTCAACGATTGGTCTCTTTTTGTTGACGTTTTAGTGACGAGTATTATCGTGGTAGTACTGCTTTCACTGAATGTTGGTTTGAGGATTGGTGTCGACAATAGGTCTCTTTTTGTTGACGTTTTAGTGACGGGCATCATTGTGGTAGAACTGATTTCAGTCAGTGTTGGTATGACGACAAGTGTCGACGATGTATCTCTTATGGTTGCCGTTTTAGTGACAGGCGTCATCTTGGTAGTACTGCTTTCACTCAATGATAGTGTAACAGGTATCGACAATGGGTCCCTTTTTGTTGACGATTTAATGACGGGCATCATCGTAGTAATAGTGCTTTCACTCAATGTTGGTGTGGGGATAGGTGTCGACGATGGGTCTCTTTTTGTTGACGTTTTAGTGACGGGCATCATCGTTGTAGTACTACTTTCACTCAATTTTGGTGTGACGACAGGAGTCGACAATGTGTCACTTTTTGTTTTAGTGACGATCGTCATCGTTGTAGTACTACTTTCAGTCAATGTTGGTGTGACGACAGATGTCGATGATGGTCTCTTTTTCTTCAAATTTTAGTGACGTACATCATCGTAGTAGTTCTGCTTTCACTCAGTCTTGGTGTGATGACAGGTGTCGAAGATGTGCCTCTTTTTGTTGACTTCAACGTTGTACTAGTACTTTCAGTCAATATTGGTATGATGACAGGTGTCGACGATGCGTCACTTTTTTTTGACGTTTTAGTGACGGGTGTCATCGTTGTAGTACTACTTTCAGTCAATGTTGGTGTGACGATAAGTGTCGACGATGTGTCTCTTTTTGTTGACGTTTTAGTGACGGGCATAATCTTGACAGTACTACTTTAAGTTAATGCTGATGTGACCACAGATGTCATCGATGTGTCTTTTTTTGATGACGTTTTAGTGAAGGGCGTCATCGTTGTAGTGGTAATTTCAATCAATGTTGGTATGACAACAGGTATCGACGATTTGTCTTTTTTGTTGACGTTTTAGTGACGGACTTCATCGTTGTAGTACTTTTAGTCAATATTGGTATGATTACAGGTGTCGACGATGTGTCTCTTTTTGTTGACGTTTTAGTGACGTGCGTCAACGTTATAGTAGTACTTTCTATCAATGCTCGTGTGACGACAGTTGTCTCTTTTTGTTGAATCTTTAGTAACGAGCGTCATCATTGTAGTAGTAATTTCATTTAATGTTGGTATGATGACATGTGTCGATGATGTGTCTATTTTGTTGACGTTTTAGTAACGCACGTCATCGTTACAGTACTACTTAGAGTCGATGTTGGTGTGACGATAGATATCGACGATGTTTTTGGTGATGTTTTAGTGACGGGCGTCATCGTTCTAGTAGTAATTTCAGTAAGGTTGGTATAATGACATGTGTCGATGATGTGTCTATTTTTGTTGATGTTTTAGTAACGGGCGTCATCATTACAGTACTACTTAATGTCAATGTTGATGTGACCACAGGTATTGACCAGGCGCGTGCAGTGGGAACAAGAAGTATGACTTTTATTCAACCGTATATTTGGGGAAAAAATATCGAAATTAAATATTTATCTGGCAGAATATTATGAAATATTAATATCTGAATAAAATGTTAATTATCGTGATTTGAATATTACGAGATATATCTCTTATTTCGGTTTCTTTTCAAAATTTATGCTTAGGAGGGTCATGGTTCTTGTTCCCACTGCACGCCCCTGGTTTCGACGATGTGTCTCTTTTTGATGTTGTTTTAGTGACGGGCGTCGTCGTTGTAGTAGTACAGTAGCCGGCAAACATCTTGAAATTTTACAGCGTAGTGGGGGGAAGTTTGCGCATGTACCATTCCACCAAAGAGACCCAAATTTTGTCTTCTGCGCATTCCCCCACTACGCCAAAAAATTTCAAGAAGTTTGCCGGCAACTGTAATTGCAGTGAGTGTTGTTGTGATGACAGATGTCTACGATGTGTTCCTTTTTGTTGACGTAATATAAAAAGCATTATATCTTTTTTTTTCTGTCTAAAGAAATACGTGATATTTTCTGAAGGAGACATTTGGATGTTGTAAAAATTGAATAATTCTGTGTTATAGCTGTCGGAAATGATTTTACTGCAATATATTGAAATTATATATTTACAATATTAGGCCTGAGAGTGACTTTTCCATTATTAATTAAAAAACCTTTTATTAGAATTAAAAATGTAGTTTTGAAGTCAGAAAATTTTCTCCATCCAGCAAGCGTTCTGACTTCAAAACATCCATAAAAAATAGAATTTTTATGTACACACATTGACAACATGTAAATAAAATGATTTAGTTTATTAATAATTTCGTAGAGAATGTGACAAATTTGACGCTTTTGATGTTGAGTCTGGATTATTACTAGTCGCCAATAATACTGGATTGTAAATCATACCGAAAATCGATCTTTTCCCCTGGTGTCCTTTTACCATAAATACCACGTGTTCCAAAGTAGCACAATAAAGTTGTGATAAATTTTGCTTATTAGAAGAATAAACAACGTTATAAAATGGCGGAGTAGAGCGAATATTCTTCGGAGGCGGACAGAGGGAATATTCTTCGGCGGAGCCTGTTACCGCTGAAAGATGCGTCCCCAGGTGGCGGATAGGGGAAAGCTCTCCAGATATGGAGGGTAGGAGGGAAATAAAATACCTCTCGCAGATCAACAGGCAGTAGCGTCTGAACCATATGGGCGGCTACAAACAGCGTCTGTTCCCTATGTTAAGGGCGGCTGATTTCCAAACTCACCAACCCGCAACTGGCAAGCGTGGTGTTTTAATGCCAAACTCCTTCCCGTGGAAGAGGCCTATATCCAACAATGGAGAGATGAAAGCTGAAGAAGAAAGAAGAAAAAGATTAAATGGCGGCTGATATTTTTTCTGAAAAAAAACTATTTAAACTGAACACCTAAGTACCTATCTACATATACTTTATTTATCTGCTTGACTTAATTGTCTTGTCTTAATGAATCATTAGGCCTCAGATACACACGCTTATTTAGTGGCACGTGAGCATGCGCAGTGAAGTGGGACCCACCACAGACCCAGGGCCGTTCTACGAGCAAAAGCTCCCGTATCGGCCCTACACGTTCGCCATCCAGTTTGGCATTGTTTAAATGCTAAAGCAGCTTCCTCGCTACGCCGCTGACGATGCGAGCACTCGTGCGACGCGGCGAGGAAACTGCACTAACCACTTCACTGTCTCTGGGGTGCGTTACGAAAAACAATTTATTCAAAGAAAATAACAATACATAAAAACAAAATCACAAGTAAATAACAAAATATAAAAAAAAGGCAGAGAAATACAAAGAAAAGAAAATAGCAAAGCATAAATTTCAAACATCAGAAAACAACAAATCATGAATATAAATAAAGCAAAATAAGATAAAATATAGAAGATACAACAAAATACATAAATACATTGTATGCAAAGGAAGAATAATATATAATGTGTGTGGAATACATGAATGAGTATTGAAAAATACATGGGTGACAGCTAATCAGGAATGAGAAATAATTACAAAAATTGCACCGTAGAGACAGTATCGAGTGCAAATAGTCACTCCCCCGCGGGAAAAAAAAGAAAATAAAAATAAAATACATCCCAAACATACATCGACCTTCTCTAGGCCTTGCTTATTAGTGGCATGTGTGTACGCACATTGCCAGTAACGAGCATGCCACTAGCCATACAACCGCCGGTTGATTTATGAGCATGCCACTAAGTGGCATGCCGCTAAGTGGCATGTGTATCTGTACCTTTAATCATTATTAGACTTTGACTTTTCATATTATAGTGGCACAATAATTTATGAAACAAATAATAAACTATTTATATCAAACTTTATTGTCTATTTTTTAAATAGATGTACGCACACGGAATACATGTCACATATTTTTTTTTACTATTTTTAAACTAAACTAAACTCTTTTACTATGAAAATATGACTATGTTGCTGGTCTACTGGAATAGGCCTTGAAGCACCGACCAATGGATCACACAATTGGTTTTAACCACAAGATCAAAAGCACGTCTATTGCCAATATTATTTTTAAAAATTTTGGAAATCAGTTTGTTTCATTCAATGTGTCCAAATATTAAAATATAATATAGAATAGCTATTCAGGCTTTTGATATTATAATAGACTTAGTTCTGATCATAATTAAGTGTAGGCACTGATAAATAATTTATTTCTTTTAAATTAGTATTACTCCTGATCATGCTTTTTGTGAATTTGTGTTTTTACTTTTTTTATTGTCCATAACATACAGTTATAAATAAATAATTTTCGAATCTCGATAAAATTGACATAGTGCTCTCGGATCACACTCTAAAAGTTAATGTAATGATAGTCCAACATTTTACAAAAAAGAAGTCAGAAATATTGAACAAAAAATGCAAACCTTGATTAACTATTGATATTAGGTCATGTTTGCTGGAACATTTTCGACTCATAATCAAGGCAGGAATATAGTCCTGCGAGGTTATTAATGTTTTCCAAATAATCCTGTATATCAATATCGTGAGCGCCCATTTTTTGACCGAAAAATTATTTTTTACTTTTTAGTAAATTTTAATATAAAAGGGTATTTCTTAAAATATTTTTTTCACGTAATATAATAATTTACTTTTTAGTATTAAAGAATCTTGTAATCGATTTTGTTCTCACAGCTTTTCGCAAATGAAGTACAATAAACTAACTAAACTTTCAGTGGACCTTTAAGAGTGCCATCCGGGAGCACTATGTAAATTTAATCGATTCTGAGACCCGAATTCAGAGTCAATACTTAGATGATTTAAAGGTTAAGGTAAACCTTACCTTAAAAGTGTAATTTTCAGTACAAAAGAACACTCTTAAGGCGTACCTTAACCTTTAAATCATGTATAGACTGTGAATTTTTATTTTAAGATTCTGTATTAAATTTACCGCCGTTAACGTGGAAAAGTCTTAGAATCGAGTTGAAATTTCACAATTATTGGCTTGATGCCGATGACAATTCATTATTTTTTATTACGCATATATTTTCAAACGTACATACACGTACCGTAATTTGGGGTCAATAGAGAGCGTGGTGAATAGAGACAATAGGAGGGAAAAAAATTGGTGTGGATATACAGACATTAAATGAAATTTATTGTCATTTGTGCAAAATTTCAACTCGTTTGGACATTGGAGAGAGAGTGAAATATCGATTTTAAGATTCCGTCCAGACAGACAAACAGGTGAAGCTAACATAGGTGTGGTTAATGTAAAATAGAACTAAATGACAGTGAGGGCGAATACACCGCTAACCCGGGACCATTTTATAAGCAAAAATTTCTATATATACCGATATCCACTTGGATGTTTTCTACAAAATTATCATCGTGTAGTAACAGTCGAATTAAAAAGATGCACAATGCATCCATACCACATGGATGTTTTCAATTAATATTTTTGTTTGCCAATGATTTATAAATCTGATGCCGCATGTGGGTTAGAAAAATACCGAATTTACAAAAAACGATAGCACTTAGACCTTGGACAATTTCAGCACATAAAAATATCGCATTGAGCTGCCCAAGACCGTATATAACTCATTTTTAGAATTTTGTGAGTTGGTCGCTTTCTGCATAACTACGCCCATTTGTCACTATGAAGAGCGGTCGACAAACTTTAGCACCTCGCGGACCACTTATAGGATTTTTTAGTGTAAAATATATTGATAACTTTGGTTTCCGCTGGTTAAGGAGACGTAAACCAATGTTTCCCGAATGATCTTTTGCTATTTTTTTAGGATATTTTCCCGTGCGCTTGCGACCTTTCGGGCCAACATTTCAGTTCCTGTTGCTTGTATACACATGGCAAAATATCTCAGAAATATTTAAATAGAATATTTTTATGACTACGATAGCCAACAACATGGCTAACGTACAACAACCGATTTGCACTAGAAGAAAAATTCAATTAATGTTTGACACTAACCCTCAAATATTCCATATTGTGTTTGTCGGGAATTCGGCGTTGTTTTAGCGAATTACCCTCAGGTGACATATTTATTTTATATCCCAGAACTTCATTACGCGAGTCTCTGATCAAAAGATAAAAATCATGTTTAAATTAGATGACATCTGTAAAAGTAGTTTTTGTGAAACTTTAGAAATATAAGGGACGTATTTGCACGCCTATTTTCAACTTTTAATTTAATGCAATGAAAATCAAATTCTTGATAATTTAACGTATAAGATTTTTAAGAATTCAACTGTCGGCCGCATTCCTAAATTAAATATTTTGAAATTAATGAAAAGTACTTATTAAAAAATATATCTATCCGTCAAGAACTGGTAGTTACCACAATTTAAAAAAAAAAAGTTCTGTTTTATTCGTAGACGATTTACGGATATGTATATAAAAGTAATTATTATTATATATTTACGGTGCATACGTTAGATGTGTCCGTTTTTTTTTTAAATTAAAAGGACACGAGGGCACAACAAAAAAATACAACAAATTGTTTACTAGTATTCTCCATTATTATTAATAACTTTTTGCCAACGTTCTACAAACTCATCGAAACCTATGCGATAAAACCCTTCCGATCTTGACTTGAAGAATTCGTCGGAACAATGTGTCAAAAGAGCTCATATTTGTCTACTTGACATTCCATTTTGAAGGCCTCTAATAAAATAAAATAATAAATGCAACGTAAAAAAAAACATAATATGGAGAGAATACTGGCAGATAGCATTTGGTCATGAAAACGAGTTCTGTGATTAATCAAGATAAACTATTTAAGTCTCACAGAGTCGATTATATTTATATGAGAAACGTGTATTTTTATACGATGGCTCAGGACTTATAACTTGCATAAACTGGCTTAAGTGATCACTCTACACAATGTAACTTTCATCAAGTCCATCTTAAGAACATCCACACATAAATATCTACGTATCTTCTTCTTTTGGTGTCATGTCAGGTCCCCCCAACGTTGACTATCACCCGAGAGAAAGCGTCCCTGTCCTGGGCAGCACGAAACAGCTCTCCAACACTTCTTATGCCCGTCCAGTCGCGTATATTGCGGAGCCAGGAAATTTGTCTCCTTCCAACACCTCTACGACCCTCTATCTTGCCCATAAGAATCAGGTGGAGCAATTCATATTTTTCTCCTCTGAGCACATGACCCAAATACGATACCTTTCGGATTTTGATATTTGTCAGCAACTCTCTATTCACTCTAGCTCTTTGAAGAACTCTTGTGTTGCTGACCATATCCGTCCAGGGTATCCGGAGCATTCTCCGATGTATCCACATTTCGAACGCCTCCAGCCGGTTCATGCTACTCACTTTGAGGGTCCACGATTCCACTCCGTACAGCAGGACTGACCATATATAACATTTGACCAGTCGCTGTCGAAGTTTCAGATTAAGATTGTCATCGCAGAATATCTGTCTCATTTTGTTAAAAGCAGCTCGCGATGCTTCAATTCTGCATTATCTACGTATCAACGTAAATATCTACAACACCTAAAAGAAAAGTTTTTCGTTTATCACGATCATTCTTCATCACGATCACGTTTACTATTCCCTTCTGGATGAAGGCCCCCCCCCCGAGTATCCCTCGCTTTTCATTGCTTATTGTATTTAGCTGCCAAGTATTTCCGCAGAATTTGATGATTTCGTTGGTCCAGTAAGTTTTAGAGTAACCTGTCGGCCTCTTTATTCCCTCAGGTACTACTGGATAACTACATTCTTCCGGTGGTTGCCTATCCTCTGAGCGATTTGGAATGCCTATTATATCTATTGCTCCTGCCTAATTTTTGTAGGTACGTGGAATGAAAAATACTCCACCAAAGATGTTGCTCCTAGCTATGAGAGACCCTGAATAAAATATAAAAAATCCCCAATACTTTTGAGAAACACACGCTAGTAGCAAATGATATAATAAGCTGTAAATACGTTACAAGTGTGAAATCTTGGCAACTCAAAAGTAACTATTGATATTAGGTCATAAAAGCTTGAACATTTTCCACTCATAATCAAGGCAGGAATATAGTCCTGCGAGGTTATTAATGTTTTCCAAATAACCCTGTATATATTACACAGAGTTATTTGGAAAACATTAATAACCTTGCAGGACTATATTCCTGCCTTGATTATGAGTCGATAATGTTCAACCTATTGTGACCCGATATCAATAGATATGGAGATATGCGACATCAAAGTTTGCATTTTTTTTCAATATTTGTGACGTATTTTTTGTAAAACGTTGGATAACATTACAGTAACGGATATCGATTACGAAAAATTCATTTGTTTCAATTCAAGTTAAATAAAATGATAAAAATTCCAATTGGAATGTTTTCCAATTGGAATTCGAAGGTTTTTATTTTTTTATTTAACTTGTATTAAAGGGAATGAATTTTTCATATTCGATATAAGTTACTGTAATGATATTTCATTAAATCTATTTTTTTAATAGAGATGCTAACATGGAATAGGTAAACTTAAGCTAAAAGCATGTGCTAGGAAAATAGGACTAGCAACTTACTGGCGTCTTGGAGTGTGACGCGAACCACCGACTAGGTAGGTACCTGGGTACCTACCTACCAGACCATCAAATCTCTCAAAGCTAAATAAATTTCCCTCACACATGTTTTGATATTTAAGGGTTGCCCCAGAAAGGAGGAGATCCGTGGTTCGAATCCCAGTAGCAGCCAAATATTTTTTCGCGGATTCGATTTTTCTGTATGTCTTTCTAATTGATTTATTAATTTGGTTTTTAATTTGGGTTTTACTTCATTTGAACACTTCACAGGACAGAAACCGTCTGTTTATAAATCCTCTGTTTTTAAATTCATATAAATATTCTTTGTTTCAAAAGGAAACTGTAAGAGTTCATTGACTTGGTATCTGAATGGGAAATAATCTGAGTGGGGTTAATGTGAATAATAAATATAATGGGGATTTATATCGAAATATAATAATTTGAAAGGCCAAACATCAAAATTATAGCGGAGTATTTATAATACACTAGGGCCCGAATTCACAGTTAATACTTAGATAAATAAGTGTTATTTTGTACTAAAAATTACGCTTTTAAGGCGTACCTTTACCTTTAAATCATTGATTTTGAATTCGGGCCATAGTTCGCGTATGCCTTCTACGATACTTACGAGAATTTTTCTATTTAACATATTATGAGGTGCTATTAACAATAAATAGAAACGATAAAAGATTTTTATTAATCAATATTAAAAGTAAAAAAAGGAAGGTGAAGTTCGATCCGCAGTATTGGTTTTGATTTGAAAGGTTTGTTTGGGTTTGTTTGATTTGATAATTATGAAAACATATTCATCATCTCGGATGCACGATTTACACCCGTGCCGTGCAAACGGGTTCCCCGCGGAACATCGGACCTTCCCGGTAAAACGTCTTCGGAAGTTGTATATATATTAAATTATAATGTCTCATTTCACATTTTCACTTAGTCTATGCAAGTGGTCTCTATTGAAAAGTACTAAAAGTGATTCGCAAGCAGACAACTTGTACACTAGATTTTAGTTAGGCAAGAATTCCATAGATGCTACAAATGTTTGGCATTAGAATTGTACGGTATGTATGACTCAATAAACAAGTATACAAAGTAGGTAGGTACCTAGGTACCTACGTGGATTAAATTTTTAATTTTTGGGAACATATTATTTCACTATGTAGGTACTATCTTATTATTTCACTATGTAGGTACTATCTCATAATATCAAAAATGTCATTCTGAGGTTGGTACTGGTTGGTACCTACCACCACCAGTTATCTATACCATCACTACTATTATTATGTTATCTATGACCACCACCTAATTGAATTCAATGTTTCAACTCTCGGAAAGAAATCGAAAAATAAGTGTAGGAGGTTACCTAGGTACCTACCTATATAATGTACCTAGGTACCTACCTACCTACCCACTTTTTTGGGTGCCTACCTATACCTATACCTACATACTCAAAAATTATGAATAAATTAAGACTAAAACTAGACAATGAGATATTTTCATCGAGTCATTTTAAGACAACTCATCATGAACATTATTATTATAACTCATCATGAACCTACACGATAAAATTTAATCAAGAGAGCATAAAAAAAAAAAAAAAAAACGTGTTATTAAAAAATATACATATGAATGCGTACACGGATTAGGTAGGTACGTGTCGCATCAATATTCTTACTATTTTCAAAATAAGCTAAACGCTTGTGCTATGAAAATAGGACTAACATGCTGGCATCCTGGAATGGGGCTCGAACCACCAACCACCAGATCACTAGAATAAAAATCGTGACCATTTCACATACGTACTTTTACACCCTCGTAGCGCAGTGGGCAAGACACTGGCTTCTCACATCGAGGGTTCCGGATTCGATTCCCGATGATGTCACAATTTAATCTATGCGATTTGCTCAAGCCTGGGTGTTTTGTGATGTATCTCGCTTCTTTCATTGGGCCTCCTGGCCTGTTGAAGTAAAAAAAAATATTGAAAATATAAACGTGCTTCAGGGAAATAACACGTCAATGTTTCAGGGCCAATGATCCCTTCGTCATGATACAATGTAGGTATGCTAGGTACGTAGTAAATCAAAATCGAAGTATTGACAATAAATTATTGTGACATTTAAATTATTTTAAAAATCGTGGTAATCGGTAGTATCGGTAATCGTGGTAATCGGTGGTAATCGTGGCGCGCAGGGATCTTTTTTTTTTCATCAAGAAGTCTTAAATTAATTAAAACGCTGTTTCTTAATACAATATTATATCAACCTTAAATATAATAATCTCACATAATATTATGAATGATGAAAAATCAATTCTGCATTTTGGTATTTTCTGTCTTCAAAATTTATACAGTTCGTTTAGAGTTGTGATATTTTTTGTCCAGGTACCTACCTACCTACCTAGTTAATTATGCTTTCAATTTTTCTGCATTGTTATTTCAAAAATGCAAAATTTTGACTTGTAATTATCTAAGACTAGGTAGGAGTGCGAATTGTAGTATACATATTCAAAAGCATTACAATCGTATTCGTGAAACCATTGTAATTTTCACTCTCATTTAGTCATATATATAGCGATAAGGGCTATAGTTACCAATGTCCAAGTTGCATCAAATTTATAAATTATTTATAAGTTATTTTGTAAAAAAAATAACTTTTTTTAATCATTGAATTTATAGTTCGCGTATCGTATAGATAAAATGGCTGATCTGTCAAACTTACTAAGGCCTGGTTGTTTCAAGTTGGATTAGAATGAAAGTTTGTTTAAAGCATAGATTTTTACGGAAACGGTTCATTTGATTGGTGGAGAACCCAAAAATGTATGCTTTAAACAAACTTTTACTTTGATCCAACTTGAAACAATCGGCCCTAAGGAAATCATTACGATTTTTAAATTGGAATAACTGCTTTTAAACTTGCTTGTGACAAAATTTTACAACATTTTTGTAATCAGGACCCTTTATTACGCTAGGGAAAAAAATTACAAAATTGATGCAACTTGAACATTGGTAATTAATTCCGCAATAAGCAATAACACTCTCAGAATTCTCAGAAACGTTATCAGAACCCATTGTTCAGGTTCGGGAATGCCAGCAAACATCTTGAACATCGGCTTCAGTTGCGCAGAAGACAAATTTTGGGTCTCAGGGGTGAAGTAGTACGGAGTGTACATGCGCCAACTTTCCCCCACCACGACGAAAATTGTTCACGATGCTTGCCGGTTACTACCTATACCTAACTCAATAGATCAGCTGATAAGAGAACTGCAGGGAATGTAACCATGAGTGTACTGAGCATTCCTATTTTAGTCATTCTGTAAGTAGTCAACCAAAACTGATTGAATTGCAATGTCTAATTGTGCAGAAAAATATTTATCATTGTAAAAATGTTGAAAAATATTTGCTTTTAGTAATATTTATACAGTGAAGTCACATCGATAAAGAAAACGACATACTTTTGTATCGTATCATAATTCGTCTCTCAATACTCAAATACATATTGAGGATAGAATGCCAAAAGGGCGTTAGTGAATATTTTGAACTTTACAAGAGAGCGAAAATAAGTTCTGTCAAAATGAGTTTATCAATGTATCTTTTAATATTAAACGATTTCCATATTTGTTTATTCAAAACACACATGAAAATCGTTAAATAAGAAGGAAATATTGACAAAATCAGATTGACAGAACTTTATTTTTCTCTCCTGTAAATTTAGTAACGTTTAGTAAAAAAGTAACGCCCTTTGGCTTTCTATTCTCGATATGTAAAATTTGCTTAAATAGGTCATATCTACGGTTGAATTAAAGCTTATAGTGATTCCCAGACTTGTCCAATTCTTGAATTATTGAAATATGGATTGTATTTAGGTACCTCCACCTACCTAGGTATGTATGCTCGAATATTTTTTCGTCGTATTGCTTTTAAAACATTAAAAATATCGTTAGAAAGGTGACGGAACAGTACAAAAAAGCATTAGGTAGTTGTATCTAGGTACGTTATCTAAAATAACATTTCATTAAAAATAAGACGTTGGTAAAATGCAAAAAGGAAGGTCGAGTCGCTCCGCAGTGGGTAGATTTTTGTCTTGGTACGAGACCTTGACTCATTATTATTTCATTATTCAATTTAGTGCTTTCACACAAACGATTATATGCAGAGAACATCATAGTCTAAGCTTAACTCGAGGTGCACAGTTTACACCCGCGCTGTGCAAGCGGGTATCCTGCAAAGCATCGGACCCTCCCATAACAGCTTATTTAAAAGTTGTATATATGGTGTTTCGACGCGACGCCTTGCTTCACATTGTTGAAGATCCTACGCTAGTGGTACCTCTACAAACTCGACAGAATTACACATTTGGTAACGGTGCTTATTGCTAGGTAGACACTCGTGTTAAAGTTACACTAAGTGTTCATAGATGGCAATAAAATCACAGAAAGTGATGTTAGTATAGTATAGTAGTATACGGGGACGATCTACGATGATTATAGTCAGAATCCATTCAGAATATATCTCTTTGTTTGAATTTCCAAATACTAAACAATTAAGCATTTGGTCCTTCAATTTAGAGTTGTTTTACATAACATTTATACCTAATAATTGTGTAAAATAATTAAAAGGTAAATTTATTATAAAATAAAACTTTTGAACTTCAAATATCTATTTAACTCTTTTGACAACGGACAGAATATTGATTAACAGCACGATTTACACTTAAATATAGATTTTTAAAAATAAATCTGTAATGATGTTGTTTTTTAAACAGTGAAAGTGTGGTAACCCTAGTTTTTAATTTCCTTTAACGATGTTTATCATAGATAAGATAATATAATAATGTTTATCATTAGAGCATCTAGCAATATTACCTGTAATATTATCTATAATCTATACGATAATCTATTACGACTGGTCCTTAGTCCTTATCTATGATTACCTACCTGCGTCAAATCGGTTTCTTTTCCCAGTGTCGTTTTTATTTTGTTGCATCTACTCGTATCTATGGATTTTGCTTCGATTTTCGAATAATAGGGTAATTTCACATTTTTTAAAATATAAAAATATGAAAAAATGTCCTTAGGTTTTCACGGCCGTTCAGAATCTTCCGTGTATAGTTTTATGAGATATTCTGCCGTGTATATGTGACCTCTCTGGCCAACATTTCGGATCCCATTGCAGGGTCCATCAGCCCTGATGACTTGTTAGATCATTTTTATCGCGACGATAAAAAATCTAACAAATTTTCGTTTAAATTTTTTAAATAAATATAGTATAATTTTGTATTTTTCGAAATTTTAATGTTTTTTCAAATTGGAATCAATACAAATGAGTAATTAGACCGACGCGTCTGTAGGCACGAAACATGATTCAATGAGAAAGGGAGTATAATAAAATCTTGTTTTTATGGGTTCGGTTTTTACTTCTTTTCTTTTAACTCGTAGCGACTGCTTGCTTGACGCAAAAACTTTGTATCGATTTTTGACTCTTTTCCCGTGATCCAATTGAGCTGAAACTTTGCAGACAGACTCGTGGCGACCATAAAAATGATCTAACAAATATTCGTTTAAAAAATTAATTCATTTTGGATTTTTTAAATTTTTAATTGTTCTTTAATTTCTTTATTGTGTCTCTTTACGTATTTTGACAATATCATGTGCCGCAGTCCTAAACCTTGTCATCGTAGGTTATATTGCTTGGTAAACGGAATTATGTTCAAAATTACGTCTTTTGTCAAAAAATTGTGAACAATTTGACTAGTGAAGTTTCATTTTTGTTAAAAAAACAAATAGTTTCTGGTAAGAAACTATATTTTGAATTCAATCTTCAATTAGTTGGTGTTTAAAACGTCCACAATGTTTAACGATATTTCTAACCTATAAAATTCAAAAACATTTTATTTTTTACAGTGACGTGGGGCACAGTATAATATGTTATATTGTGCCTCCTTGAGTATTTTCATTTTCTTCCCAGTTTATACGTCTAAATTGATACGAAATCGTAGTAGAAAGACTGTATTGAGAAGATTAAATCTAAGTTAGAAAAAATATACATTTGTTTTTATTTTTTTGAGTGTATAATGATTATGATTCCCAAAAACACGTTATGGAGATATTATTGAGGTTAAAGAATTTTTGTTTTCCATATTTTATTTCGTTTAATGTCAAGTTTAGTTCAATGATACAATGCACCCCATCCCAGGGGCACATTATAACAAAATTGTGATCTCAGAAAATTGGCAAATTAAATAATTTCTAAGTATAATTGCAATGTTTTTTTAAGCCTAATATCAAGGTAAAAGACTTCTGATTCTTCAGGCAATAATGAAAGAAATATAAAATAAATGTTTCTTTTCCTAAAAATAAAAATTACTTTTTTGTTACACTGTTCCCCACTTGACCGTATATTAACATTAATTAAAAATCGATTTTGAAAATCAGCATTTTAAACTCCCGCCAAAACGCATATTGCAAGTGACATCACGCATCAATTTTTGTATCAATCTGACAAATCTTTTTCCGCGTAGCGTCGCACCTGATCACAACGAAGGTCCGTTTGATAACGAATACAAGTAAGGCAATTACCAATTAAGGCCTTACTTTTGAATCACCAAGATTTCACGCTTGTAACGTATCTACAGTTTTTATACATACTACATTATATCATAGGATAAGAGAATATTTGTTTTAAAATATGTTGGTAATTCAAAACATTTTTCAAAATTGGAATTGATTATAGCCGTCCTATGATGTGAAGTGCATTATTAGATCAATAAAATGGTTTACTACTGGAATACAATACTGGTTTATATTTCTTTAATACATTTGTGTATACTTGCGTAGTAAGCAAAGTAGTACCCAGGGGCAATGATATAATAAACTGTAGATACGTTACAAGCGTGAAATCTTGGCTACTCAAAAGTAAGGTAATTGCCTTATTTGCATTTGTTAATGAACGGAACTACTTTGTGATTGGGCGCAACGCTACGCCGAAAAAAAGTTCCGGGGAAAAAGGAACAGAGTATCGTACACAATAGTGTACGATACTCTTATTGTGTACGATACTCTGTAGTAGAATGAGTATGTTAATTAGTCACCGTGACTTCAAATTACCTGATTTTTCTGTCTACATGCACAGCGTTTGCGAAATAAGTGCGCCGTGATTTGTTGTCTATTTAATGCGATATTTGCTACATATGGAAGCCGGCTATATGGGAATAACGTGTCTATATTATAATACGTCAATGCCTAGGGGAATATACAAATAAATACCGTCTTCTAGAGTAAGCATTTACCATAATAGGGAAATTTCATATTTTATTTTTGTAAAGAATAATCATCTAATAAATATATCTGAAAAAAAAAGTATATAAAGAGTATAAAAATGATTTTGAAATTTCTTCCAAAACACTTTATTTCACTAGAAATGAATACGTGCGTCACAATTGTATGGTATACGTCTTTTCATTTAAGAAAGACAATTGAATCAGTATGTGTAAGCCGTGCATATGACATACATTCTTCATTGCCTTGGTGTTTATGAGTATATACGTGAACACAACGAAATAACGCATCTCGTGCGCACTGCATACACATACCATTTCAATTGTCTTTTTTAAATGAAAAGAGATCTACTAGGTTTTGTGCTCATTGTTTCCAAGTGGAAATGTCCCGTCCAATACAACTCCAAGATACCGGGAGGTGAGAGTAACTTATGGTGGAACTGGTGAAGTTTCATTGTGCAATGTGATCATTTGAGCCAGCTCATACAGGTTCTAAGACTTGGGCCACTCCATAAAAAAGACCTCCATACACATTTTTATATAAATGAGAATCTCTATGAGACTTCTTTAATTAATCTTAATTAATAACATTTATTTATTTGAATTTGTGTTTATAAAGTA